>JAKTQX010000008.1:223680-374194 GCA_030559035.1 Ogataea wickerhamii | reverse complement strand
GGGGGGGGGGGGGGGGGGGGGGGGGGGGGGGGGGACGGCCCACGTAGCGCAGACCCTGAGCTGTGTAGCAAGACATCCCGAAAAGCTGGGGTTCCGCGACCGTCCAAGTGCGCTACAGCAATCTACGCAATCTCTCTTGAAGACTTGTATTACGTTATATACCACTAAGAGCATCAAGCAACCAACTCAACCACTCCTCCAGCAGCAAGGATCTTCTCCTCAGCCAACTTCGACACATATCTGGCCTTGACGATAACAGGCACCTGTGGAAGTCTTCCCTTACCTAACACCTTTCCGTAACCCTTAGCAAGAGTGTCAATGACAACGGCGGAGTCCTTGGAGGAAGAAGCTAGCTTCTCGTCTTTGGACTCAACAAGAGACCATAGCTTATCAAGGTTGATCACAGGCTTCCAGAAGTGGTTCTGCTGTTTGTGGAAATATCTCATACCAACTTTACCAAAGTAACCCGGGTGGTACTTGTCCAAGTTTGTTCTGTGGTGGTGCTGACCACCGGCCATACCTCTACCACCGGGATGCTTTCTGTGCTTTCCAACACGACCGTTACCGGCTGAAACAAGGTGAGATTTTGTTAGTACATGTTGCAAGAGGAGAGAAGTAGACTTAAGAGCATCTGTGGAGCCGATATACGCCCCGATCTGCTGGTTCTTTTCACATACCCGAAACGTGACCTCTGTGCTTTCTAGTCTTGGTTAATCTGGTAGGCATTTTTGGATGTCTATAGGTGTCGGAAGCACTATTTCTAGAACGTAGACAGGTTCACTCAATGTTAATCAAACATATAATTGAAAAGTTGTCTCTGTAAATTTTTCGCTCGTGATGTGTCTGCCAAGAGAAAAGCGGTTTCTGGACTTCTTGACTGCTGTGTCCGGTGTGTAACCCTGTATGCTGTCACGTGTCGTTGGGGAACAACTATCTCATTTTTTTTTTCTCCACTGCCCTGATAAGATAAGCTCCTAATTTGTATTGTTTGTGCCATTCCTTCCTTTCTTTAGGCATGATGAAGGAGAGGATAAAATATCATTGATGCAGTACAACGGTCAGTCAGTACGCTCAAAAGAGTCCCAGACCTCCGCATAGGTGTGTTTCCCTTTGGTTTCCGGAACAAACACCTTGATGAACACAAAGAAACAGCCGCACACCACTGCGAAACAGAGGTACGTAAATCCGCCAATGGCCGTATTGAGGATCGGAAAGACAAACCCGACAATGAAGCAGCTGAGCCAGTTGCAGTCCGTAGCCCAGCTCTGGGCCAGATCCTTGACTTCCACCTGCGATACCTCGCTTATCAGCAGAAACGGAATCGGCCCGGACCCCATTGCAAACGAAATCACATACGTGAAGATGCTCACTATAGTGAGGAACGTGCTGCTGAACAGGATTCCTATGCTCAGTCCCACAGAGGCAACTCCCATCATGAAGACCGAGGCCATGAGCAGCGGCTTTCTACCTAGTCTGTCGAAGAGCAAAGACGCAACAAACGTCATCACTACATTGCAAGCGCTGATGAGACAGTTGATCAGTATGGAGTAGTTCGGAAACAGCCCTGCGAGTATCTTGACCCCGTAGAACACAATGGCATTGATCCCTGCTAGCTGCTGTCCCACCATAGAAAACGTAGCCACAAGCCGGGAGTTGTAGTAGTTCTCGTTCGTCAGGTAGTTGTAGAAAGAGATATTCTCCAAGGACGGGTTCGTCTCCACGAGCTGCAGGTGTTTCTTCTTCTCATCTCTCCAGGTCTGGACCTCTAGCACACAGGCCTCTGCATCATGGTTTCGCAGTCGGCTGAGAATGGCATATCCGCTGGAGTCGTCGTTCCGATTCAGCACCAGCCATTTCGGAGACTCTTCCAAGACCAGCACAGACAGTATAAGGGTCACGAGGCCTAACAACGACCCAGACCCCAGTATGAGTCTCCAGTGTTCTTCTGTGGACCACCGAATGGCCAGCAGCTGCGCCAAAAGTATACCAACATTGACGCTCACCTGGTTCATGCTTCCCAAGACTCCTCTCAGTGAGACAGGAGCTATCTCTCCCACGTAGAGTGGAACAAACACAATTGCGAACCCTGACGCTATTCCACTGGTGAAGCGTCCCGCAATCATCGATACATATGTTTCGGCCTTATACTCAACGAACGAGCCCAAACTGTACAAGATAGAGGACATCACAAAGCTCGGTCTCAGACCGTACCTGGAGCTGAGTTTTCCGGCAAACGTCGACGACGTCAGCCCGCCAATGGAGAATATAGACGTCACAAGGCCGATCTGGGACTCGCTCAAGTGAAGTGCTCTCCTCACGAACACCTCAGGAGCATTCAGCTCTGACATATGAAACCCATACAGGAACGAGTGCAGACACGCGATCGCCGTCAGCACCACCAGGAGCTTCGAGTACATACTCTGCGGCTTGGCTCTCTGCGCTTCTTCCAGTAAAGGCGTTGCAGAGCTTGTTCTGTGGGTTGCTAGATCAGAGGCCATGCTCTTTACGCGCTTTTTCTGGATCTGCAACTTGCAGGAAACAGCCCTCGCAATTAAGGCTGCTGATATTTGACGGTGGCTGGTTTCTGACTCTTGCCACGCACAATTCTGCCCTATCCTTGTAGTTTCATCAAGAGGCCGCTTCTTGAAGAGCCCGGGACTGGACGTGCTAACGTTTTGGTTGGGCTAGCGCAGCAGCAGCAGCTCTGTTTATGTTTCAGCTATCTCAGGGAACTTTGCAACATCTCTACACCAGCATAGAATAAATCAAAAAAAAAATTAAAAAAAGATGGAGTACTCACTACCTGTTAAAGGTGTATATATATATATATATACAGGTTGAGCTGCCCCTTTTTGACCTGTGTTGAACAGGCAAACACTAGGAGAGGAGCAGGATGAGCTCTGATTCCATCGTTACCAGCGACGACGGGGCCGCGGGTGTCCAGACGAGGTCGCTGGCCGACGAGACGGCGCTGCTGCTGGACAGGAGCAGGGACGAACGACTAGGGATTCCTGCGTTTCTGAGAGTTCCTTTCTTCGCGCTTTCTGCCGGGATTGTAGGGTGTTTTGGCGGAATGGTCTACGGCTACAAGAACGCGTCGCTGAAGTACCTGGCGTCCAACTCGCACAGGCTTCCTGTGTCGCGAAACGGATGGTACTTCTACCACCGAACGAAAGGATACTACTGTTTGAAACAGGCCATGGCTCTTGGGTTCAAAAACGGGGCGAGATCCGGATCGTTCGTGGGCGTCCTCTTTGGGATAGAGGCTGCTCTGGACTACTCGCGGGGAATGGTTGACTTCGCCAACACGATGATGGCCACGACGCTTTCTGGGTTTCTGTATGCCTGGTCTCATAGGATGAAAAGGACACAGGCCCGAGACTACATACGGAAAGGAGGCAAGTACGGGATACTGCTGGGCGTTTCAGAGGACTTTGTGATGTTCCTGAGAGGTGGCAATGTGTGGTATCTCGACGCACTCTTTGGAATCGAGCCCAAGCGGCTCCCTGAGCGGTTCAAGTAGGGATAGTATATTTCTGTACATAGATAATCATTAATCGTCATTCTCGTCTTCGGAGTCGTCCAGGTTGGGTACCGGGTAGTTGAGAATGACGGCGATTCCCGTCAGCTGGTTCAGCTGCTCGCCAGAATCATGCAGGCTCGAAAATATGGCTAGCTCGCCCCCGCATTGCTTGACCTTTTCTGTGAGATGCACAAAATGCTTTCTTTTATTGATATCGTCGCTCTTGAAAAGGGTGTCTGAGATCAGCAGCGTCTGCACAGCCCCCGACATCTCTACAGCCTTCTCCACCTCCTTTTCCCCGTACCAGGCCCTTCCCTGGTCCTCGTTGAGCAGCCTGGCAAACTCGTCAAACAGGAAAACGTGTCTCTGGAACTTAGTGTCGATCATCTTCTTAGACAGCTCAGGGCTCTTCATTGCCTCCTCAAGTCCCTGTAGATATCCTGTGGAAGAGTGGGCAACAACGAACTTCGACTTGGCCTGAATCAGCGACTTGTCCTGGGCCGAGACCGCGAGCGCCACTATCCTGGTCAGGAGCTCTCTGGCCGTGAATCCAGGAGAAACCAGAAGAATCACCTTGAGCTTCTCGATGTCGAGATTGCGGATCGTAGACTCTGCTGTCGTCTCCAGAAACCTCGCCAGCGCCTTGTCGTGAGCAGAGGCGTCCCCTCGCTTCTTGCGGGGAATCGACTTCTCGACCTTGGCTCTGAGCACGGTCATGTTGTCTGTTATCAGACAGATATGAGCCACTCCTTCCTCCAGGACCACGGCTCCAATCTCGGCCTTTTCCTCTATGGAACACGCCTTGTTCAGCATGCCCAGCGCCACCTCATCCCAGATGCTCTTGAACAGCGTCAGCCTCTGGTTGAACTCCAGCGCTGCCGTGTGGTAGGATCCGAGAGGAACATCGTCGTTCTGCTGGACGGTTCTGCCGCGGATCCTCATCACCTCATCGCTGGGCGTGAACTCGACAGACTCCACGCTGATCGTGAGCAGCAGCAGCTTCCTAACAGAGGACGACTTGGCAGCGGCCGACCCCGTTGCTTTCTTGACGTTTCTGAACGTCTTCAAACGCACTTCATCTTCTTTAGCTATCAGGTTGTAAAGCGTCCACAGATCCTCTTTGTCCGTGGGGACCAGGCTCACAGTTCCGCTCGCGTCCTTCTCAAACGTCTGGGACAGAAGCTTCATGGCTCAACTGCTCTATCTTGTTACTGTGTGGCTACCCAGGTCGCTTGTTTGAGACGTTTCCACAAACACTAAGTAATATTTGCAGCTGAGAAAGTTTCTTGATTTACCACCAAGTTTCGCTAGATGCTCAATAAATCCAGCTCTAATTAAAATATGTAGATATTTAGAACCACAGAGCTACTGGCTACCAACTACTGCTAGCGCACAACAGCACCAACAAGAGTCGGGTTCTTGCACAGAGAACCAGACCGGTTCACCAGACGCACATCCGGCTTCCCCTCCTGCCTGTATACCACCTCCAGAGCTTCGCTGGTAGAAAACCGCGGCTGAACCTGTTCCCAGATCTTCTTCTTGGGGTTCAACACCTTATCTGGCTCACCGTCAAACCCTTCAAAGAAGAGCTTATCTCCAGGCTTCGATCCTGCAGGCGGATTAACAAGCTCCACCGTCTCCCCCTCAGACGCACACAGAACCATCGCAGCCGATTTGATTCCTCTCATATTGGCAG
The DNA here is from genome assembly GCA_030559035.1 of Ogataea wickerhamii. NCBI lineage: Eukaryota > Fungi > Ascomycota > Pichiomycetes > Pichiales > Pichiaceae > Ogataea > Ogataea wickerhamii. Next base: position 368,975 of record JAKTQX010000008.1, on the reverse strand, counting down.
GCTTTAGGTTCGCAATCACCACGACATAGCGCTGCTGCAACGCCTCCAGAGGATAGTACTTCACCAGCCCCGAGCAGACAGTTCTGGGACCCTCGGGATCGCCCATTTGGATAGTGGAAACATACAGCGAGTCTGCGTCAGGATGCTTGATGGCCTTCTCAATAAACCCAACCCGGAAATCTATCTTCGAAGGATCAGCAGGAGCCTGGCTCTGCTTGGCCTGTGCATCCGCCTCCTCCCTTGCCTTGGCCTTGGCAAGCTTCTTGGCCTCTCTCTCTTTTCTGGCAGCCTCAATAGCCTCCGGATCCGTTGGAGGTCCCTTCTTACTACTTCTGGCCTCCTTATTTGCCTCCTTCTTCACTTCCTTCTTCACCTCCTTCTTCACCTCCTTCTTGTCATCCTTCTTGTCATCCTTCTTCTTCTTTTCCTTCACCTCTCTAGGAATCTCCACGTCATGATTGACCTTCAGTTTCAGCGACTGCTCAAGACCAACAACCGTGTTCTGAATAAGATCAATCCATCTTATAATATGTCTGTAGTGAGCCAGATCCTTAGGGCTTGTCCATTTCAAAGCAAGCGGGAAAACAGACTTGAAAACACTGACATCAGCAGAAGTGGCCTTTCTTCCCACGATATAGGTCTTGCTTCTGAGAGAATCGTTCAAAACGTCCAGATTCTCCTCAATGCGATTCCCCGATAATGTTTCCCATTGTGATTTCAAAGCTAGTTCCTCGGCTGAAAGATCGGACTCTTCCACTATGCCCGAGATACGGAGCTTTTCCAGCTGCTCTTCCAGTTGCGACATGGCCTCTTACCCTGACAACTCGTTGTTCCTTCTGCTTTATTACAAAGCTCACTTTACTTGGGGCAAGGAACCATGAAAATGAGTGCAAAAAAAAAAAAAAGGAAAATGACACACATATTTATTCTGCTGACGTAACAATTACGTCATCACTGTTGACCAACTAACCCTCACACTAGACCCTGGGTAACTAAAAGGATATATATATGTAGAAGAAGAAGAATAAGAAGAAGGGACTACAAACAGAATGTGCTCTTGAAATACAGCCGGAATTCACCCCATATATCTCAAAGTAGTATGCATTTACCTCACCATGCAAAGATCGCTGAAATTCGCTGATTCTTTCACCCAAGCTCAAGCCAAAAAGAGAGCCACCAGAAGATCGGTCAGGAAGAAGGTTTCGAGAGCTTGTAACCACTGCAGACAGGCACATATGACATGTGACGATACTAGACCCTGTAGTCGGTGTGTCAGCCGTGGGTTGGCCAACGTTTGTGCTGATGCTCCTCGCAAGGCCAAAAAGTACATGATTGGGGCTGATATACCACCTGCCCGTGAGAGCAAAATGAGTCGAGTAGATAGAGTTGCTAACGTTGCTATGTCACAAACGGGGCTCGTGACACCGTCCCTATTTGGATCATCACGGTCAGAAGAAGAGGCCGGAGAGTCAAGGGAGAACTTGCCGGTTTCGGTTCCCCCCAAACTAGCGGCCCCAAACGATCGGAAACCGTTCATGTCGAGCGCAGCGGATCTTGAGTACTCTATTCTGGGTAGCATTATCCAGCAAGATTTCCTGAGTCCCGAGTCCAATACTCAGCAGCACTCGCAGTTTTTGAGCCCTACGCTGAGCACTTCCAACTCCGAGGACAACGTGGAGTATCTGAACTACCAGCCGCTCATGTATCAAAACCAGCCGGTATTTGCGCCGTCGCAGATCTCCCATGAACAGTATCCCACACCACTGAAACAGAACATAACGTTTCCGGAAATACCCAGAGTGGCACAGGAGCTTGTTGCGGCATCGGGAGACGTTTTCGACTCCGGGCCCAAGTGTGACCCTTCCACTAACCAGTACTTCATTGGGTCTATTCCAACGGTGCAGGGGGCCAGGACTTACACCTTCCCTGATGTTGTGAAGATGATCTCGCAATTCCGTCATAACGACCCCATCAAGTTCCACGAGCGAAATAGAAACTCTGCAATTGCGTTTTCAATCCGGGTCGCCGATGAGCCCGAGAGCCAACAGTTGTCGAGCAATAGAGCCAGTGAGACTACAGACAAGACGTACCCTTCACCGTATGTCGCTACCGGTCCTTGCGGACTTATGTTCAAGGAGCCCTCTGAAATATACTCCAAAATCCGGGCCCCTTTCCCGTACGTCAAGCCCTACCACGACCTAAACACCTATCTGCGAAAACGGTTTGATAAAGAGCATTTGGTTTTAATGGCTAAGTCTATGTCTGAATACAGACCTTCCTTCATTGCAGGAATGGTCCGTCTCAAAGAGGACGACCTGATCTTTGCTGAGCAATGTTTCCAGCGAACGCTGCTGGAATACGACAACTATCTGCGGATCTCTGCTACTCCTACATTGGTGTGGCGACGTACCTCTCAAATTGCATACGTTGGAGACGAGTTCTGTATCCTCACGGGCTGGTCCAAGGACGAACTCTTAGGCAAATCGACATTTGCTGTGGAAATCATGGATGACAACTCGTGTGTGGAGTACTTCCAGCTCTTCTCGAAGATAGCCTTTGGGGACTTCCGGGGTGCCACCATCACAGAGTGCACCCTTCTGACTCCCGACAGAGAGAGTATCCGAACCTCATGTGTATGGACACTGAAACGAGATGTTTTCGGTATTCCAATGATGATCATCGCGAGCTTTTTACCAATTCTTACATGAAGACAGCACTTAGGAGCGTATAAGCAAAATAATAAAACAGCAAACTATGGAAAGATGGTATGCAGAACCGTGGGCTCTGAAACAATAATCACTGGGCTAGAATTGACTTGACGAACTCTACATAGTCGACAGTTTGCTCATCAGTCACATTCACACCCTTCAAGAGCTCTTCAACCTCGCTCTCTGAAAGCTTTTCCCCAATGGAGGTCAGAATGTATTTGAGCTCTCCAACTCCAATGAACCCGGTTAGGTTCTTGTCAAACACCTGGAATGCCTTAATGTAGTCGTCAGGCTGACCAACTGGCTTGAATCCGTTTTCTCTCTTAATTATGGTCAGACAGTTGTCGAAAGAGAGCTCTGCTGGAGCTGATTCTTGCAGCTCCGAGATCTCCTGGAGAGTTGGATTCTGGCCCACGGATCTCAACAGATCGCCCAGCTGATCTGCAGACACCTTGCCGGTTCCCTTGCGGTCGAAAAGCGCAAATGCGTCTTTGTAAACCTTGAGATTCTCAGTAGTCGCCTGCTCACGGTTAGTATGCGTGTCGGGGTCGCAGGTCTCGTGATCTGCTGCTTACCATATCGTTGTGATCTTGTGTGTCTTGCGGTGCAAAGATGAACTTGATAGCTGTGGTATGACTACCATATACTTACTCCCTGCAGACGTGTTTCTGAAGATCAAGTTTGTAAACAAATCTTCTTTGATCGAGTTATGATGTAAAAACAAAAGTCGTGTGTAGACCAATACTGCAACGGGGAAAAAAAACAAAAAGTACCTGTATCGGAAAATCACATTAGTTATCTCTATCTACACATATAAAGACCTCTCTGTGTGGTATGCCGTCTGCTTATAGTGTATGGTGGAGCAAGTAGAGAGAACGGGATCGGCTAAAGCAGAACTCCCGCCATGTGCGCTGGCCGTCCATCCGCAAAACGCGTCTTTCTTCTATGTTGGAACCTATAAGTTAGTCGAGGGAGATCAGAGATATGGGACAGTGGAAGTTTGGAGTCAGAACAGCGGTGTTCTGCAGCGCGTGCGACAGTACGATACAGCAGGCGCTGTTTTGGACGTGAAGATCGACCCGTTCGACGCTTTCTCGCTTGTGACTGCCCACTCTACCGGGAACTTGATTTTCTGGAGAATCCAACCTGATTTCACCTTCCTGCACAAACTCGTGGACTATCAGGGCTACGCGGAAACTTGCCTGGTCACGTCAGTTAGTTTCCACCCAGTGATGTCCAATAAACTTTGCTGCACCACCACTACTGGCGTGTGCTCTATACTGGACGTGTCGAACTCGCAAGTAGTCAAACACGACTTTTCAGCTGAGCACTCCCTCGAATGCTGGACAGCCAGTTTTGGCTGTTTTGACGGTCTGAGCAATGTCGTGTTCTCCGGTGGCGATGACCGGCAATTGATTGCACACGACACGAGGACCCCGGATGAGGTGGTATGGAGGACTGACCGGCTTCACGATGCGGGGATCGTGTCCATACTACCCTCCTCTCACAAATGGAGGTCTGAGAGTCCTTACACCGTGCTGACAGGATCTTACGACGACAATATTAGATCCATTGATATGAGGGTCAGCCCTCCGTCGCCCCTGATAGCAGGGTATCCTCCGGTGAGGGCTGAGAGCACTCTTGATCTTGGAGGGGGCGTCTGGAGACTCATTCCTGAACCGGAAGCTAGAGGTAGGCTCCTCTGCTGCAACATGTATGCGGGAGCCAAGATTCTCACGTACAAAGACTCGCTTGAGGTGGAGTCATCTTTCAAAGAAGACCACAGCTCAATGTGCTACGGGGGAGACTGGGTGGGAGACACAATGGTGACATGCAGCTTCTACGACTGTGTGATCCAGACATGGAAAGTATAACAGAAGCGCTACTTATCGGCAGCCTGGCTTTCGACCCATTTCTTGAGTTTCTCGTAGTCTATCTCGGCTGAGTCCGGGGTTTTCAGCAGCTCTTCATCGACATATGACGCCTGTTGGATCTGGTTCTTGAGACACACAACTGATGGGATCTTGGTCACCTGGTAGTCGAGCAGCAACCCCTTGTTACCAGGTTCATCACTTTCAACGTCCACCATGTTGATCAGTTTGGAGTCGTCGATATCATATCCCACAACACGCTGCAAAGCTGCTGTTTGTTTGTTCGAGGCGATGTCTCCTCTGAACACGAAATTAAGCAGCAGCGGTTGTTTGAGAGGTAGAAGAGGCTGGAGTTCGGTTCTATCTCTGACTGCGAGGAAGATTCTGTTTTTGGGGGTGGATGAAGGGGGATAAATGACGGGTTTTGGTTTGACTAGTGGATTCTTGGACGCTTGGATGTACACTGCCAAGCCTCCTACCAGGAGGGTTCCTCCAAGAATCCACTTCTGTTTATCTGTGAGAGCCATTGATGAGGTAAGCGTGTGTTCAGGCGGGGGCAATATGGTGAGATTGTAGGCTGAATATGAGATGCAGAAGTGCAATACTAGCGTCAGATATTCGTTTGATTGCTACACACTCGGGGTTTTTTGGTGTGTTTTAATTTTTTTGGCTGGGCCGATCGACCCGGCGGCCGAAACGACGGGACGGGCCTGCGTCCGGTTTCATTTCCGGCCCATTTGTCAGACTCTGTATCACTAAGCTAGGGTTAAAAAAAAAAAATACTAGAAAAAAAAAAACAGATTAGTAAATATATAGTAATATAGATTTGAGAATTCGGCAGCGAATGCGTTTGGTGATCTTTGGAGAGATCTTACAGGTATAGAAGGAACACCGACAGTCAACACACAGTTGTTACTGAGGTGTGAACGCATACTAGAGTTTGGTTTGTTCGGCAAGCGGAAACTGGAAGTACTAGTCAGTGGAAACAGCAGTCGGCTAAAAAAAAAGTGGGGGGCCCCTCACTAGCATTTTGACAAAGTATGGTCACAGAACAGATACAAATAGACCAGAACGGTCAGGCAGACGCTACTACTAGAGACCATGAGCCGGAAGCCGGCTCATTCAAGGAGCCTGCCGTGAGCTATAACCAGGAGTCGGTGTTTGAGCATATGCCCATAATATCGCCGACAATTTCTCCCTCGCAGGCTATCTCTCTAGATACATTCAGTGAGAGTTTGAAGGAAACGGGGCCAGTGGGAGCAGATGCGGTCGAGCAGAAACGAAACCAACTGCCAGAGATCCTCCCAGTGGTAGAATGCATAGCGAGAGCCCGGATTCCAACCACTCAAGGACCGGAAATCTTCCTACATCTATACTCCAATAATATTGACGACAAGGAGCATCTTGCAATAGTCTTTGGAGAGGATATCCGGTCCCGATCGTTGTTCCGCAAGCGTCTTGGAGAAACACAAAGTGACCGGATGACCAGAGGAGCATATGTCGGAAAACTTTATCCGGGAAGAAGAACTGCTGATATAGACGAGAGACTAGGATGTGAGATCCGCTTTGACAGTGACGGAAACATCGTGGAAGAGATTGGAAATAGTGGTAAGGGAGGTCCAACCTTGGTGAGAATCCACTCAGAGTGTTACACCGGAGAGACTGCGTGGTCTGCGCGATGCGATTGTGGCGAGCAGTTCGACGAGGCTGGAAGATTAATGGGAGCCAACGGTCATGGATGCATAGTATATTTAAGGCAGGAAGGAAGAGGAATCGGGCTCGGTGAAAAGCTCAAGGCTTACAATCTTCAGGATCTGGGAGCTGATACAGTACAGGCCAACTTACTACTGAGACACCCTGCTGATAAGAGGAGCTTTTCATTGGCCACTGCAATATTACTGGATCTTAATCTGCTGGAGATCCAGCTATTAACCAATAATCCAGATAAGATCATTGCCGTGGAGGGGAAGAACAGGCTTGTCCGGGTGGTGGAGAGGGTGGCTATGGTTCCTCTTGCGTGGCAGACAAAGGGTGGGGGAATCCAGTCCAAGGAAGTGGAGGGGTATTTACGTACCAAGGTTGAAAGGATGGGGCACCTTTTGAGTCGGCCGGGTAACGCTTAGTTTTTTTTTTCTCTCTTAAATTAGCGGGGGTCAATAAAAACTAAAATTTAATGTGGAGAAGTTGTGTAATTGATTTTTTATTCAACGGTTACGATGTGGATAATAGAGAAAGTCATACAGACTTTTTTTTTTTTAACAAAGTGATAACTTTATAATTAAAGAAGATGACAAAACAAAAAATCTGAGTGTAATATCAGAAGGGCAGTGCAGTGGACAAACCGAGAAAAAAAAAACAAAGGATTATGTGGCGGTGGTGGCGGTTTTAGTTGGGGTGCTCGTGGTAGGTGTGGCGGTGCTATCAGATGATGCTGCGCCACGGAGGAGAACTTCTATCTGAGGCGCAATCTTAGCAGGGTTCTTGATAGACGAATACCGCTCCACCACATGGCCATCACGGTCAATGAGGAACTTCTCAAAGTTCCACCGAACTCCTTTGAATCCGAGAAGTCCCGGCTTCTGCTCCTTTAGCCACACATAAAGCGGCTCAGCCTCAGGTCCATTGACGTCCACCTTCTTCATGATCGGAAATTGAACGCCGTAGTTCAAGCTACAAAACTCGACAATCTCCTTCTCTGTTCCAGGCTCCTGGTGGCCGAACTGGTTACAGGGAAATGCAATCACTGCCAGACCATCAGCGTTATACTTCTCATAGACTTCTTCCAACTCTTTGTACTGTTTAGTGAATCCACATTTTGAGGCCGTGTTCACCACTAACACTACCTTGCCTTTCAGATTCACTAGCGGAAACAGGTCTCCTTTGTTGTCAGGAACAACAAAATCGTAAAGGGTCTTCTTCGTACTCATTTCCGCGTCTCTCGTAGCTTCCTTCTCACTATCTCCTGTGACAGTGTTACATTGCTGAGGAAAACGATTTTTTCCCGTGCACCTCGTTTCCCTTTTATACTGGCACTTTTTTTTTTTCCATCCCATGCAGAGAACCGTTTCAGGCAGTGCAAATCCACCCCGTGGGATCTCATCGTTTGGATCTTTTAGCCCTCGATTCTCCGGAACTGGTCTTTCTTTTGGAACCAGCAGCTGGTACACTGCTCTCGTACTCCCGCACAACACAAGCAAGTAGCGTGGCGCACCTGCGGTTCAATTCCAGCGCAGTCCGACTCTGGAAAAAGAAGTCAAATTTGAAAAGTGCGCTCAGAGTAATGCTCTCTTTGATCACCTCATAGACGTCTGGTCTCTCTAGTCCATAGCGGTACAGCTGAACCAGCAAGTACCGGTCTTCCTGGTCATTAAACGTGCGCTTGCTGCTCGTCCCTGGCGGATATTTGAGTCGTAATTCTTGCAGAGGAGACCGTGTTTCCGAGATCTTTCTGCGTAACGCCTCGATCTGAATCTTGTGCTTGCGTAGCTTCTCTTCTCCAGCCTCAATTTGTCCCACATAACGCTCATAGCCATCTATTAGCGGATAATACTTCCAGAATGCTTCCGCATACTCTCTCACCTCCTCGTAGGTTTTGTCCTCAATTTCAGAGGCAATGGCAGAGATGGCATTACGTCCATACTTCACATTCAACTGAATGAACTGGTAAAAGTCTCTTCGACTCCAGTTATGGAACCCTTGTGTCAACAGTTCCTGCTTCTGCTGTTCTTCTTCTTCTGTAAGAGCCCTGGACCTGTCGATCTCCATCTGCTCTAGCTGCTGGTTCAGCTTGCGCTGCTGCAATGTGTCAGGAGTGCCTTTAGCAAGCTCTGCTTTCTGCGCCGTCTTCTTTTTGAAGTAGTTGCGCTCTAGATCGTACAGCTCCATCAGTTCCGCAGGGAGAAACTGGTGGTCATAAACCGTAACCTGCCTAGGCGGTTTTGGACCCTTGAATGGCAATTGTGAAGAAGCACGACCACCCGTGTTCAGGACATCTCTATAGTACATGTCAATTGAGTAGTTCTCCTTTCTTTCCCTCTTCGATGGGTTGATCCATGTCAACACGTTACCCAGCGGGCCGCCGTTTGACGGACTCTTCTTCTGGAAATTCTTGCCGTCCCACTCATAAACGGACTCAGACGAACCGGCAAAATTCTGCAAGTCGTCAAGCCCAAGCTTCGCGTACTTACTCTGCAGCTCTCTGGTCTTCTGCTCCGATTCTAGTAGGATCTTATCAATCTCGTCATCGTCGATTTCGCGCTTGGCATCCTCATCATCTAAACCAGACGTCCCGCTGCTCAAAACTTCCGCTGCACCAAAGTGGATCATGTTCAGCAGTTCCTCATTTGAACTGGTCTTGGTCTTAGAATCCGCTTGTCCTGGCAGACCTCTTCCCTGCTGTATCACAAGCTGATCTAGCCGCAGCTTCTGTGATGCTCTTTCAAGAACCTTCTCTTCAATAGCATTTTGTGTAATGAACCGGAATACCTTAACCTGTTTTGTCTGTCCTATTCTATGAGCTCTGTCCATCGCCTGCAAATCGGCCTGTGGATTCCAGTCTGAATCATATAAAAACACGACATCTGCGGATGTGAGATTGATTCCCAGACCCCCAGCTCTGGTTGTGAGAAGGAACACAAATTTGTTTGATCCAGGAGCATTGTAATCGTCTATAGCTTGGATCCGATCGGCATGGTCCGTTTGTCCATCGATTCTGCAATATTCAAACTGCCGAAACATACAGTAATCTTCCAGAATGTCCAACATTCTACTCATTTGAGAAAATATTAACACCCTTGATCCTTGCTCCTTCAACCGCTTGAGTAATTTGTCAAGGACCTTCAACTTCTGTGAGTTGTACACTAAATGTTCATCCGTAGTGTACGGCGGACCTGGTTCGGCACCTTCAAATAAGTAAGGGTGGTTGCAGCACTTTCTCAACTGCATAACTATGTTTAGCAATCTAGTCTTCGACTCGCGTTTTCCGTTAGCAGCATTGACTGCATCTATGTCCCTTTCCAGAAGCTTTTGGTACCACTTCTTCTGCATATCAGACATACCAACATAAACATTGAGCTCCTTTTTTGGAAGTAAGGACTTCTCAACTTCAGACTTGATTCTTCTAAGAAGAAATGGCTGAAGCACTTTATGCAGCTGCTGCACTACAGAATCATCTTTATTATCTGACTCGCCCTCTCCCGAAGAAAACCAATCATCAAACGCACTAGAATCTGAGAAAATGTCGGGAAGGAGGAAGTTAAGCAATGCCCACAGTTCATGGAGATTGTTCTGTAGAGGAGTCCCGGTAATGAGTAGTCTATTTTTTGAATGGAACATCCTAATGATCTGAGATAGTAGCGAGTCCTCGTTCTTCAGCCGGTGAGCCTCATCCACAATAATGTACTCCCAAGCAAACTTGCGAAGAGTGGATTTCTCCCTAATGACAATCTCATACGACGAAATCACAACATCAAATTGGCATGTGAGCAGCTGGCCCTTTATGATGTCGCTTCTTTGTTGCTGGTCTCCAGTCAGAACCACAGTCTTGACCTCCGGAGTCCACCTGGTAAACTCCCTTTGCCAGTTTTCAAGAGTAGATTTAGGAACAATCACCAAATGAGGTCCGCCGATGCTTTTGAAATAGCGCAAATAGCCCAAAAACGATATGGTTTGCAACGTCTTACCCAAGCCCATTTCGTCTGCTAAGATTCCAGACAAATTATTCTCGTTTAAGAAGATCAACCAGTTCAATCCCTGAATCTGATACGGTCTGAGCGTACCTTTGACGTACCCTGGACTCTCGAAAAACTCAAACACCTGATCTGGTTTTTCATCTTCCTCATCATTGAGCAATTCTGCGTCTTCTTCTTTTTCGCTTTTTCGTCTGCGATGATCCACGCTTTGGTTCTTTCCAGCAACCTTTCTTTGCTCCAAAAACTGAGACACACGCTCGAACTTCTCGTCCCTCTGTGCTCTGTATTCCAAAAAATGCTTGAAAAGACCTGTTAGACTCAAAAGATACTCAAATCGCATTGCAGTCTCTTCCACATTAAATTGTTTCCGTTCATCCACCACAAAGTACCTCGTATTTCTACCAGGCTTCTGTTCCAATGATCCAGGAGACCCGGAAGGAGCGTAGACGGGCATTCCAGTACCTTCGGGAGCCGTGGCCGAACTCGTCAATATTCGTGTACTTGAAGGCATTTCTGACATGTTAGAAACACGAGATTGGAAGGGAAGTTTCCGACAGATAAGCCTTTATCGACCACTAGATTCTATAATAGACAAAAGTCGGTCCAATACGCGCGTTTGTGCGTTTTTACGAGTCCATTCAAGCGTTTGAAGGAGTAAAGCTCTTTTTGATTTGAAGAACAAAAACACCCTTGGTGTTTCTTAGGAAAAAAAGTAATGCTGCACCAGCCACTTAGAAACGGACCGTGGCTGGTGGTCATGGCGCAGTTTTCTGACAAAAAAAAATGAGCCCTCCCTATTTTCTTACACAGAGAATTGATTATAAATAATATCCTAATCATTGTACAAGAGCCAAAGCAACGGCCAAAACAGCTTCAAAGACGTAACAGGGTTCCTTTAGAACTGCTAAATGATTGCTGTCGCAAGTTATGAGTCTGACCACCGGCTCGGAGCGCCCGAGAGAGCCGACCTGAAAGCCCCAGAACCCGAACATTGCCCTGGCCCAGAAAGTGAAGAGGCAGGAAAGGCAGACGCTTGTGAAGGATGTGCCAACAAGGAGATATGCGAGTCGCTACCCAAAGGACCTGATCCAGACCTACCGGTGATCTCGGCCAAGCTTTCAAAAATCAAACATAAAGTGCTGGTTCTATCGGGAAAGGGAGGAGTTGGTAAATCCACCTTCACTTCAATGCTTTGCTGGGCTTTAGCAGCAGATGCTGACCTCGAGATAGGTGCCATGGATCTCGACATTTGTGGCCCATCTCTTCCCAAGATGCTGGGGTGTGAAAAGGAATCGATTCATTCCTCGAGTTCTGGCTGGTCGCCTGTCTACGTTGCTGATAATCTGGGAATGATGTCGATCCAGTTTATGCTGCCCGACGAAGACTCTGCTATTATCTGGAGGGGATCGAAGAAGAACGGACTGATAAAGCAGTTTCTCAGGGATGTTGACTGGGGCCAACTCGATTATATGGTGGTGGATACTCCCCCAGGAACTACCGATGAGCATCTCTCGGTGACCTCATACATGAAGGAGGTGGGGATTGATGGAGCGTTGATTGTGACAACGCCCCAGGAAGTGGCACTTTTGGACGTCAGAAAGGAGATTGATTTCTGTAGAAAGGCAGATGTTAAGATCTTGGGAATCGTCGAGAATATGGCAGGGTTTGTGTGTCCCAACTGTGGTGGCGAATCGAAGATATTCAAACCAACCACCGGTGGAGGAGAAGCTCTGGCCAAAGAACTAGGCCTCCGGTTTCTAGGGAGTGTTCCACTTGACCCCCGTATAGGAAAGAGCTGTGACGCTGGAGAGTCTTTCCTTGACCTATATCCTGATTCTCCTGCTTGTGATGCCATTTTAGACGTTGTTGATAGTTTACGAGACCAGATTGAAAACTAGAGGCCGCACCTCTTTCTATCTGGTCCATCCCCAACTTCCATTACTTGCTGATATCAGGATACACTTGCACTCAATTCAGCGCGCTTTCATAATTGAGTCCTCAACTCTTCTCCAATACCTCAAGTTATCAACTATAATACTCTACCGTATATAGTGCACATACGATGTATAACCTCTGTGTGTCTACCTAGTGACATAGGTTTTCGTATGCTTCAATACTCAGTGAGACAACTTGCTTTTCATATAGTTAAGCTCACTTGTAGCAAGATCGAGACCAATAAGCTGATCCTCATTGTACTCAATCCCGTTCTCAAACACGAGCCTTATCAACTTCTTGCTCATGATTGTCTTCGCAACCTTAGCTTTAGAGTTGACACCTTTCAGTTGACTCAGGCTACTCAGAAGTCTCTTTATGAGCTCCGAAAGTCTTTGCAAGTACTCATCACCATCACCTTCTTCTTTCTCTAACGTCAACAGCATAAGGTAGTCCCAGTAAACTAACGCTCCTCCATGCAGCATCGAATTTGCTCTGAATTTTTCTAGAAGATCATGTAACAACTCCAGTTTACTGTTGGAAATGATCAGGTCAGGACCGACATGCGATAGCAGGAGCTGGTGTGCACTTGTGAGCAGATCAGCCTCAAGCAGTGATAATATAGCCTTGTAATAGTCACCGGTTGTCTCGTACCTGGCCGCTCTTGCTTCATGTAAGGCGTTCAATGGAATTTTCAAACGGTCATGCAGCAGAAACAGTCTCGTATCATCGGTCAGGAATCCCAGCTCTTCAACTTTGTTCTTCAACAATCTGGATATCTCCGTTTTGCATTTTTCATCATCGGATAGATGCTCTAGCACAAACAGAGACTCCGGGTACAAGCCTTGACTACAAAGTTTCTCGCTGAACTGACTCACGATTGAGTCACAATTGTCAGGTTTCACTTTTAGGACCTTGTTCATTCTCTTTATGAGGAGAAACTTGAATTCTGACTCATAGTTTTGAACAACATCCTGAGACGAGTCAACCGCCTTGAATATGGGGAAGAAAAGGTCTCCTATTGGAGGAATCGGCAACTTATCCTCGAAGTTGATAAATTCTAAGATAAGATCATTCAATTGCCGGTTGGTATCGCCGTACTTCAACTGCAGAAGTAGAATTGTACTCCAAGGCAATTTGTCTAGATGTGAAATATACCCCGAGGACAAAATGAAGCCTGCAAGAAGCTTATATAGCTTCACAACACCGTTTGGAATAAACTCAAGAGAGCCCGAATTGGACCATTCGTTCAGCTGGCCTCTTGAAAGCTCTCTCACCGTGGGATCGTTTGAATCAACTAAGGATAACAGTGTCGCGAGATGGTAGTTTGAGCCATTGAGAGCAAAGTTGACAGCATTCAATAAATCTCCCGAGCAAGTAATCAGAAACACAGACTCTGTACTGTCCTCTTCAGAATCAATCAAGCGATGAATCTCGGGAGAGCTGTAATCCTGCAGCCACCGAGTCAAGATCTCGCGTCTTTGTAAATCAACTATTCCCGCTCTTTTCTTGGGATTGCTCTCATAGAAATTCAAATCCTTTGTTGAAAAGAATGAAATACAGTACTCATCATCGAACAGTTTCGCCAATAGGTCCAGGAATTTGTACCCTGCCGTATCATGAAACCTTTGAAGTGTCGGAATCAATGATATCTTCTCGTCAAATAAGACCCTGGGGTATCCATTTGAACTTCGTTTTTCATATTTACTCGTAGCCATATCATCACCTAGCAGATGCTTGTAGTGCTGTAGGTCTTCAAAAGGCTCTTTCATTTGTGTCTGGCGTTTTTTGACTTTTGATTGGTCTCCGTTATCGAAAAGAAACTCCCGCACACTCTTAGTATCTATCTTGTTTGCATTCGTGATAAGCTGCTGATTGAAGATTGAGTAAAAACCGTTTGTCAACTCTAGCTGCTTATTCCAATCTGAAGCAACAGGAAACATGGGTTGCTCTTGCAAAGAGCGCAAATCAATGTCCACAATTTCAGGCTCATAAGCCTTAATATCAACCAGCTCATTGAAACGTGGCTCGTCATCCGAAAAACTGGTCTCCATATCAGAGATTCCATCGTTATACTTTTCTTCATTCATAGGCGTCTCCGTGGGATTTGCCATACCACTTTTGTCCTTGACAATAGCTCCCTGGGTATGCTTATCTGGATTATGCTCAGACCAAAATGCCCAGCCTCCAGGGGCTGACACGTTGTTATTACCTCGAGGCTTCTGATAGAAAAAGCTGTCATCATTGTCATTATCTGGTGAAAATACTGGGAAAAAAGAGGTGAGCGCACCATTTTGGTATTGGGATATTTTTTCTAAAGCCTGTTCTTCAAGCTTTCTCTTCCTTTCCAAGTTCACTGATTCTGCTTCAATCTGCTTGTGAAACTTCTTTATCAGCTCTGGGTCATCCTCATCCTCATCCACTAAGCCCCAAATACTGAAATGATCCACCTTGAAGGTGAACGCTCCACTGACAGGGTCATAGTTGATGAAATCCATACCTGGTATGGTCTTCAACTTCCCTACATGTGAGGATACCTCTGGAGCCAGAGGATTCGAGATTCTTTCCTTTGTGGCCTTGTCAACTGGGTAACACTTCTCAACGCTGACGACAGCTGGTACGTTCAATCCATTTCCTCGAGCAGGTTTATTCATGCCTTCGGGATAAACCAATAAGATTCTGTGTTTGAAAACCACATATGTGCCCAATATCAGATCTAAGTTATCCTGGAAAGCGGTCAAATCTACCGGATACAAGAACGTAACTTGCCCATAGCCCAGCCGACCAGCTATGAAGTTCTCGACATGCGACAATTCTACGCTTGTCAGCTTGCGAAGCTCTTCGATAGAAGGAGAGCTCCAATAGTCACTGTCGGCAGGCCTTACGGTACGATCCGTTTTTTCCGTTTTTTCTGGTTCTGCTATTTGTAGGGAATCATGTTCTTTGCCATTACTATGTGTATCCCCGTTGGCCGGTTTCAAACTGGCCACGGATACTAAAGAACTTCCTGATTGCTGACCTGTCTTCCGTTTTTTCAAGATCACATCATCGGCATTTATGGACTCAAAGTTGTCAAAAGTGCTATTCAAACTTCGAATAGTGAGCTTTCTGCATTCCGATTTGACAGAGTTAGATCTTTGTAAATCCCTATAGCGTGTAACACTCTTTGGAAATGTTTCAAGTCTGCTACGAGAATTGTGGTCCTGCTGGTTAGTTTGCACTTCAGGAAGGGCGGGAGAAAATATCCCGGAGACACTCTCCAAATAATGTTTTGTGAGAGCAGGAGTCTTGAATGCTCCTCCGATTCGTGTCAGAAAAGAACCGTTTCTCTTTTCCTTTGATTCCTGAGGCAATGAGGATGAGGACCTTTTTCGTTTCTGTATCGATAGCACCTCTGAACCCTGTCCGACCTTCCTGCTAGGAGTCAGAGCCTTGGGCATTTCGGTCACTTTAAGCGATGCTGAAGATATGTCAATTCCATAGGGGCTATAAGGAGCTCCGTTTTGTGTGGGAGGTTGTTGCTGAAACCCAAGTGACGAGGTGGAGGGTCTATTGAAAAAACCACCAGTTGTCGGGGCAGCACTGGCTGCCAATGCAGAATTGGAGCTATTACCTCCAAATAAACTATTATTATTATTATTATTGTTGTTGTTGTTGTTGAGAGACGAGGAAGCTGTGGGCTGATTTGTGGCAAAAGAAAACTGATTGTTGTTGATCGTTGGCGGATTGGATGCATTGTTTATGTTTGTCCCAAACGAAAAAGGCTTTGATGGGACCCCAGAAGTTCCACTTAAGGCATTTGTTGTTGACTGACCTGTGGTTTGGGAATTGCCAAACAAACCCGCTCCCGCTGAAACCCCGCCCATCTCCCGATTTCCATTGAGAGGCTGGACACTAGACCCAAAGGAAAAGGGAGATGACTGTTTCGGAGTGGATCCAAACATATCAACAGATATTGTGAAACAACAAAGAGGTCTTTAGAAATGGAAAGCGGCTGAGTGAGTAGCGTTTTTGCTGAGTGCTTCCAACGATACAGGCCTTAGGAGGCAGTTTCAACCTGGTAGAGCGTCTTAGACAAGCCAGCTCCTTTGGTTTGTTACTGTTTGTGTTTCCTAACGAGAGTCTGTTTAGTCCACTTCGAAGTGTTTTTTTAATACTACGTCTCACCAAAAAAATAATTTGTAGGTGGGTAATTAGTTACCCGTATTTCGTCTTGACAGATTAAGTAAATCAACACCACCGTCTGACAGACCTAATGAGTATAGACCCCTAGGCAACAGCCATACTGACCATGACATCAAAGCTGCCTGTACCGACATTGTTCAGTTTTCCCATCACAATTCTGGCAGATGGAGACTGTAGCTCTTCTCTGTCGTTATCAAGAACAGCTTTGGTTAAAAATTGACAAGTAGTCTCGTAAGACATTTTCATGAATGATGAAGTAGATGAGTCGATTCCTTGTCTGTTGAAGGCCAGATAAGTTCCTTCTCTGGTCATATAATCGGCGATCAAGTCCAGATGTCTTGAGGAAACAGAAATAGCGTATCTTCCAAAGACGTTGTTGATTTCATTCACAATGGTATTACGCGCTGCTTCAACTCCGTAAGTCTTGAGCACAGCAGCAACATCGTTAGATGAAATAGCATCGACGTTGATGAAATCATCATGCTCCCACATCGCCGGGAAGTTCACACCCTCAGTAACCAAGTATCTTTTGCCTTGCTCGTCCTGGGGATGAAGACATCTTCCTATGTTAGGAACCTCCCTAACTACCACTTTTTGACACACATCCTCCACAATGTTGACCATCAACAACTTCTGAGTCTCAGCGCTCAGTTCTAGCTTCAAATCGCACCAAGCCCCGCTCTCATCATCAAAGTTGAACTGGCTGACAAAACTGTGAGCTAGAACGACCTCCTGCTGTCTGTCACGAGCATATTTAGACATTTTCTCCTTATTCAAAGAGTCAGTGGATCTCACTGTCTTGCTGATAGTTTTCTTTGAGTCTTCATCAGCCTCAGAATCACTGTCCGATTCGGAACCAGAACCAGAGTCAACAGCCTCATCCTCTATGTTGTCCTCTCTTTGCCCCTTTGTAACATCTTCAGCTCCTTCATCGTCAGGTCCGTCATATGAGACCGCTTGTCTGGTGTTACTCTTCAGTTTGTCATCAGTAGCATCACTATCACCAGATGTTGCAACATCTAGTTCTTTGGTTTTCGCAACGGATTCTCCAACGCCTGCAAGAGATGCCGAGTGGCTTTTGCGTTGACGTTTAACTTCCTTTATAATTGCATCTTCCAGGGACTTAATGAATTTGTCCTTGACCACTTGCTCCACCTCTTCGTTCGTAACATCGTATTCTTCCTGATAGTCTTCAGAGTTGAAAAATTTCATCTTAATCTCATATGATCTAATGGCCTGCGCATCCTTAGAATCTGCTGTTGTTTCAACAACAGAGATGTTATCAATGAACTCAGAGAATCTAATTTTGGTGATGGATTTACAAAACGCATCTGCAGCAGAGTCATCAACATCCTTCAAAATTGGTAAGCTCATCTGAGGGGTTTTTATGGAAGAAGAGGCTGTCATTACAATCTCTCTTAAACGGGGAATACCTAACGTGACGTTTGCGGCACCATGACCGGCAAAGTGGAAGGTATTCAAGGTCATTTGTGTAGATGGTTCACCAACGGATTGAGAGGCAATAATTCCAACAGCCTCTCCCGGATCAACTAGAGATCTCATGTACTTCAGTTGCATTAGAGCTTTGAACTTCTTTTGACTCACCCCACCTGTGAGCTTGGCCTCTTTACTGGACACAAATAGATGCTCATTCTGAGAGACAAATTTGTCCAACTCCTCATCGAATTTATCCGTAACAGAACCGAGATGTTTCGCAGGACTGTAAACAGAAACTGTAGGATCATACTTGAATGACTGTGAGAAGTGAGGAAGACCAGATTGCTTTTTGGTTTGCTTCTTGAATTTTTTGTGATAGTGCAACGCACTCTCGGTGTCGATGTTAACAATATTTGAAGGGCTGTATTTCTGAAGCAAAGAATTGTAATTGTCCAAGAAGAATTTGAATTGATACAAGTATGACTCCTTGGTAACATCAACAGAGTCACCTCCATAAAGAAACTGGACAAGAGATCCATCGGCATTTCTAACTGAATTATCGTAAGAAACATGCACACCCTCCAATTGTTTTGTCAAGCAACGCTGAAGGTATCCAGAGTTTGCAGTCTTTACAGCTGTATCAATCAATCCCTCCCTTCCTGCCATACAATGAAAGTAATACTCCTGCGGTCTGATACCGGAGTAAAATCGATTCTTGATGTAACCACCCGCTCTCGCATCAGTCTCGAAAGGCTTAAAACAAGGCAGTGTCTTTCCAGAAACCATTATAGGAACCCTTCTACCCTCCAAAGCCTGTTGCCCTAGCAGACACATAATCTGTGAAACATTAACATTAGAACCTTTGGCACCAGATAGGGCCATGGTTTGCATGGCATTAGAAGGAAACTTCTTCATGGTACCATCAGGAACACATTTAGCAACAACTTTGGATGTGATAGCGTTCACTTTGGATTGGGTGACGGCGTCAAGAATGCTAAGCTTATTATTATCTCTTAGAATTTCTTCTAAACGCTTCAAGAACTCTGGATCGCTGGAAGCCACATCTTTACTGAGGTTAGTGACCTCTGCGGCAGCAATCCGACCGGCATCTGTAGACTCCTTCAATAGTTCTTGTCTCCAGTTATTTCCCTCGCTGGTAAGCCGAAGATCATCCATACCACACGTGAGGGCCTGCATCATATTATAGTTGGTAAATAATCTTCCCAAAACAGATAGAGCCTTTCCGGCAATGGTAGCTCCATAAACTTCATGGAGGGAGTGAATAAAACCATACTGAGATGCACCGTACTGCGACTTATCCAGTATTCCGCACAACAACTCACCATGATGGAATATGACCTCATTTTCATTGGACCCTTCTCCCCAGTATTCGTTCTTTATTTTGTTTTTTGAAACAAGATTGATACCAGGCGTGTTTTTAGGTTTGATGTTGAGTAATATTGTGGTTATCACTTGTTTCCCTGTCCAAAGTAGTTCTGGTTTGTAAACGGCAGGGGGAACGGAAAGCAGTCTTCCACCATTAGAATGACCATCCTCTGGCCTGATACAACTATAAATCAATTGCTGGTATTTCTCTCTTGTAAGGAAAGTGTCCTTGCTGGTTAGCCACACACCTGCAGATATGTGGTCTTGAATCAACCCTCTAACGGGAGAACCAGCAGTAGGGGTTAAATATTGTGAGTCTGTATTCGCGAGGTTTAAAGCTTCTGCTCTAGCATTTTCATTCTGCGGGAAGTGCATATTCATTTCATCACCATCGAAGTCGGCGTTGTAGGCTCCAGTATTAGCGTAATGCAATCTTAAAGTTTTCTCCCCTGGCAAAACCCTGACTTTATGGCCCATCATAGAGGCCTTATGCAGTGTTGGCTGACGGTTCATGAGTACCACGTCTCTATTTTTGATGTGTCTGAAGACCTTTTTGTTGATAACTGTGGCATTCCCTGAAGGAGTGAGTAGCTGTTTCGCAACAGCACTTCTTTGGTCCTTGTTCATTCCAAAAAGAGAAACTATACTTCCGTCCTCATTTTGAACCTGGACGGCACCGGGCCATTTCTCGGGCCCATTGATCACAGCTTGTCTCAACTCCGCAACATTGTGTGAAGTAACAGGCTCGGGGTAAGTCAAACCCTTGGCAAAGACAGGAGGGACACCGATCTCGTTGGTGTCAATCATAGGATCCGGAGAAATAACTGATCGGGCAGCAAAATTTACACGCTTTCCCATCATATGCTTTCTAAAGAGACCTTCCTTCTTTTCCAGAGCTTGCTTGATTCCAGGAGAAGCCACGGAAGTAGAACTCTGGTTTTGGTTTTTTGAGGAGTCGATAAACCCGTTTACGTCATTTTGTAAGCTGACAAAGGCATTCATCAATCTGTTGAATGTGATCTTGCGCTCCTCTGCCGAGATATCTTTCTGCAAGACGGACAGCTGCTCGTTCAAGTCTCTTATCATCAGAGAGGTCACCAGCACTTTCGAAAGTAAACTATTCTGTGAGTTTTCATGGATCTCATCACCAAGCTTCGAAGGAAGTCTGAATCTTGTGGGGGGGACAACCAGCGCATGAATGAAAAACATGTCTGCAGAGATGGGTGTTCTTGAAAGAGGTCTGGAGCGGAAAAGACATTTAATGACGCTTTCTTCTGCTCTGAACAGCAGTCGCAAAATGTTTCTCACTTCTGTAGAGAGAATGTACTTGATACCCTGTCTGCTCTTAGAGCCTTTCAAGTTGTCGGACTGATCGTTCGACACATCTGCGTCTCCATTTCTATTGATTTGTAAGAAGTCCTTTCTCTTTAAACCCTTTATCTTGTTGTGCGTGATCTGTTTCTCAGACAAAGAGCTCTCGAATATTTTCGAGAACCCATCCTTCACAAACGTCGGAGAGAACATGGAACAATTGTCACACTTACTTCGGGCTAGCAATCGCTTGTAAAAGTCCAAGATCACGGCTTTTCTCTCCTCGGCAACCGTGGTAGTAACGACACCTTTCTCGGAAGTTCTGCCTTCACTTAAAGCCTTGGCAATCGCATGAGTTACAAACTCTTCTCTCTTCCGATGCAGTTCTGCCTGCTTCTTGGAATCAGCAATTTCAGTTATTCCATCATCCTCTTCGGCCTCTGAATCAGACAGATTCGATTCAGGGCCAAGATTATCAACCGCAGCTGCCTCCAGTAATAACCCATACTGGATCAATCTCAGCTTGCACTCGAATTTGTGCACCTCACCTGCCTTCAATCTGAAACGGTGACAATAGAGACATGAGGATCTCAGAAATATATACATTTGATTTAAAAACAAAGGATTGTACACTGGAATTGGAAGTTCTATATGGCCCTGATGGCCAGGACAAAACTTATCGTCAAGCCCACATGTTGCACATAAGTTCCTTAGAAAAGCTCCTAAGCTGAGATCATACAAACCTCCTTGAACAGGATGGCCCAGGTTATCGAAAACAGAAGGGTTGGTTATCTGTTTGGCTGATAGCTTACGGATATCCTTTGTAGTCAAAAACCGGAAATCCACAGCCCGAATCTCCGATCCAACTGGTTTAGCAATATCCATGTCAATGTCTCCAATGAATACGACAATGTGTGCTGTCTGCGAACGGATCTCACCGGTTTTCAGTTGTTTTAGTCTAGTTTCTTCTTCATCTTTCATCCCTCTTAAACATGTCTATCTGAAAAAAAAAATGGTTTAGAAAATTTTTTTTTCAGATCTTGCGGGTAACATATTATGTAAGCGACCGTTATAAAGGAAGTTTACTGAGGTGAAACAAACGTAGCTAATGTGACTTTGAACATACATACACGGTAACAACACGATGGATGAGGCTGGGACAAATAGTACATCACTCACTGGATATCTAAAGTTGTCTTGAGTTTTCTGATAAGAAGCCAGTCTTCTCTTGGGACACTGTCCCTAAATGCAGGATCTTTCAAGGTGTCAATGGTTTTTCTGCTGATCAACGAGTAAAGGTTGTCGGACTCATCAACATGTCTACCCCACGTTGGCTGTTGTCCTCCAGGAGGATCTAATCTCATGGCAACTCCTGCACTAGTCTGACCTTTTCTGACCGAATCTCTCGGCTGATGATTGACCTCGAGTGAAGCAACGCGTCCCAGTAGCAAAGGAGCGTTCTTTCCAGTGACAGGGTCAGGTCTGACAACACAGATAGGGGTTCCATGTTTCACAATTCCATCAACAACATCCACACCAATTATCATAGGGTTCCGCTTGTTGATTATCTGAACAGTTTTCAGCACACATGGGAACACGGCATTCACCACGTTCTCGCGTCTTCTTTCTTCCAGTAGTTTTTCCTGGTAGGCAGTGAAGGAGTCGAAAAGGTGGTATATGATATCGGCGTTGAAGATCGTCACACCTTGCTCAGTAGCATACTGCTCTGCTTCCTTGTCAATCTTGACGTCGAAACAAAGCATCACAGCGAAGTCTTTCGCCTTGTCCAGCATAGCGGCTGCCTTCATCACATCTCGCTTATAAACAGGACCCAAACCAATAGACATCACCGGAATCTTCATGTCTTTTAAGAAATCCAGTAAAGCTTCCAATGAACCCAAAGTGGATGCTTGGACAGTTACTCCCCTGCCAGAGGTATCGACAGAATCTAATAAACCAGTGAGGTCGTCCATTACTTCATCCATGAACTCTTCTTCGTCATCGTCTTCTCCCACAACAAGTAATCTGGAACCTGCAACAGCCTTTTCAAGATCATTTGCAGCAATCTTGACACCTAGTGCAGCCTTCACCTCCTTGTGATGGATGTACTCAGACTTGATCCGCAACTCTCTCGAGGGAGGAGGTGTCAAAAGAGCTCTTATATTAGTCACAATCGGACCATTCATTCCACAAAGCACAATTCGGTCCCCCTCTCTCAATATACCATTGGACAAAACCACATCAATGGTAGTTCCAAGTCCTTCAACCACTTTGACTTCCAGCACAGTGGCTTCAACGTGAGACAAGTATTTCAATTGTTTACTCATACGCTTTTGTGTCAACTCAAGCAGTAACCACAGCAAATCCGGAACACCTTCGCCGGTTACAGCGGATGTAGGCACAATAGAGACATAACGAGCTAAATTGTTGTTCTGGAAATAAAGCTCAGAATTCAAACCTTGTTCTGCCAATGCAACCTTAATGGCACTGAATCTCGTCTCGAACTCTTGTTGAACCGCTCTGTTCTGTTTAGAGAAAGAGTCGCGGAACGAGTTGTTCGGAATTTCTTTCCAGCCGTAGAGTCTGTCAATCTTGTTGAGAGCAACCACAAATGGCGCCTTTCTGTCTCTCAATAGTCTGATTGACTCCAGAGTCTGCTGTTCCAGACCGTGCATAATGTCAATAACCAAAATGGCTATATTACATAGAGACGAACCTCTTGTTCTCAAGTTGGTGAACGACTCATGACCAGGGGTATCAATGATAAGAAGACCAGGAACCTCGTAGCTAATCTTCTCATACTGTGCCATAACGGCCGTTTTCTGCTTGATTGCTTCCACAGGGAAGTAAGTGGCACCAATCTGTTGTGTGATTCCTCCGGCCTCTCCACCTTGAACGTTAGTCTGTCTGATTTTATCCAGAAGCTTAGTCTTACCGGTATCAACGTGCCCCAAGATGCAACAGATAGGGGACCGTAGGTTTACTTCGGACTCCTTCTTCAGAGCAGGAGAGGATTCCTTCTTGTGAACCTGTTTGTTGGCTTCTTGAACAGAAGGAGTGCCACTGAGAGGAGTGGCCTGCAGGTCGGAATTTTTGCTTGTGTCTTCATCATCCTCATCACCTTCAGAATCAGTATCCCGATCATTTTCTGGCTCCTCGTTTTTATCATCAGCCTCTGCGTCCTCATCCTCACTGTCCAGGGATTTTTCCCAGCTATCTGCTACAGGCTCTGAGTCATCTTCAAGAGCTATTTTCTCCCAATCGTCGACAAGCTCCTCTTCCACAGGTTCAACAGGTTTCGTTACTTCCTCGGTTTTCTCTAAATCAGCAGTTTTGGTTGTTTTGACTTCTTCTTCTTCTTCTTCGTCTTCCTCGTCTTCGTCTTCGTCTTCATCTTCCTGCTGTTTCTTGGACTTCTTCTTCGAGCCGTACACGATTTTCTTGGGTTTAGGTTGTTCTGCTGCCTCACTAAGAATACCAGGAACAACAATATTGCTATTCTGCAGTAGCTGTTCCCTTCTTCTCTCTTGAGCAAGCTTTTCTTGCTTCTGTTTCTTGGTCATGAACTTACCTTCCTTTTTCAACTGTTCCTTCTTGGCCCTCTCTTTTTCTTTTTTGATTCTTCTGGCCTCCTCTTTTTCGTTTTCCTCCTCCTCAATACGCTTATTTTCGGCCTCCTCTTTCAGTCTCTCTTCCTCTTCAAGACGCTGCTGCTCTTCCTCTGCTTGTTTTCTCAGCTCCATTTGCTTTTTCAAAACGGCAATACCTGCAGCCATTTTCTTGGCTTTTTTGGCACCTTTGCTCGCGGTAGCGGCAGCCGCATCCTCTTCCTTCTCCTTATCTCCGGAAACGCTGTTGGATTCTCCATCAATGCCTGGGGTTGAGGACCCACTGCCAGATTTCTCTGCAGATGGATTGCTGGCCTTCTTTCTCTCAGCCAAAAGCTTTTTTCTTTGTTTCTCCTTCTCCTTCTTCTCTCTTTCCTTCTCTTTCTTGGACTTGATCACCGGCCCCTTCTGTTGGGAAGTGGAGTTTGCCTTCTGAGCCTCTTCTGCCTCCTTTACCTTGGCCTGTTTCTTATTCTTGGCTCTTTTGATGTTAGACAAAAAGTCATCGGCAAACTCTTCTTCGGCATCGACCACAGTAGGATCAGCTGGATTCTCGTCTCCGTTCAACTCCTGAGATGCAGACATGTCCTGTTCAAGCTCCTCATCCCATTGCTCGCCCCCATTGGCTCCCTTCTTAGATCTATGAACGTCCGTTAGTTGAAAATTCTGTGATAGGAGATGATTTAAAACGTACTTTTTAGCCATATTGAGATCAGATCAGTCAATCAAGCAAATAATGAACAGATTTAGCACATATACTCAGTAAGCACGTCGTGTACAAAATCGTATGTATTTGTCTACTGGGCTGTAGACGGTGACATACTATGCTTATTCGAAGAACTGTTGTTACTGGTTGGTTAGTCTGCGTTACATATATTTTCTTTTCCACTTGTCCCTCTCTTTGTCCTGAGTACTTGTAACAGGGCAAAAAATTTTCAGCGCACACCTCGCACCCAACGACGGGTCGTTCAACGACGATATTGAATATTCGATTTTTCAATCAATTTTTTTTTTACTCTCACAGCTAAGAGAGCCAAGCAGTCTGGTTTCTCTGGATAACTTCACCAAAGGATACCTGAGCAGCCTGCGTTTCAACAGCATACGTAATCAGCATACGCTGCGGTTATTATAGACAAGATAAACAGAAGAAATACATTCATAACGCAATATGTCGACTGTGGTGGAGAAAATTAAAGCCATCGAAGATGAGATGTCAAAGACGCAGAAGAATAAGGCCACAGAGAAGCATTTGGGAATGTTGAAGGCCAAGCTGGCCAAGCTCAAAAGTGAGTTGCTCAAAGATGCAAACGCTAGTGTAGGAGGGGGAGGCGCAGGATTTGATGTGAAGAAAACAGGCGAATCGATTGGATTTATAGGGTTTCCTTCCGTAGGGAAGAGTACGCTTCTTTCCAAGCTGACAGGTACGCATTCCGAAGTTGCAGCATACGAATTTACCACACTGACAACGGTTCCAGGGATTATCCGTTACAAAGGAGCAAAGATTCAGATGCTAGATCTTCCCGGAATCATAGAGGGTGCTAAAGACGGGAGGGGAAGAGGTAAGCAGGTGATTGCGGTAGCACGATCTTGTGATCTGATCTTTATTGTTCTGGATGTCAATAAACCTCTAAACCACAAGAAGATCATAGAAAACGAGCTGGAGGGATTTGGAATCAGACTCAACCAGACTCCACCGGATATAATCATACGGAAGAAGGAAAAGGGTGGAATCAATATCACATCAACAGTCGCACTGACAAAGATGGATCACGACGAAATTAAGGCAGTTTTACTTGAATACAGAATGAACTCGTGTGATATTCAGCTGCGATGTGATGCTACTGTGGATGAGCTGATTGATGTGATTGAGGAGAAGAACAGAAGATACATGCCTGCAATATATGTCTTGAACAAGATCGACTCGTTCTCTATAGAAGAACTTGACCTCCTATACAGAATTCCCAATGCTGTCCCTATATCATCGGGACAAGAATGGAACCTCGATGAGCTGTTAGAGATGATGTGGGATAGACTTGATCTCGTGAGAGTGTACACGAAACCCAAGGGAAAGCTTCCTGATTTCTCCGATCCCGTGGTGCTAAGGAATGGAAAATGTACAGTTGAAGATTTCTGTAATAAGATTCACAAATCGCTTGTTGATGACTTCAGAAATGCTCTGGTCTATGGTAGAAGTGTCAAGCATCAGCCTCAGTATGTAGGGTTGAACCACGTACTCCAAGACGAAGATGTGATAACCATTTTGAAGAAGTGAGATGTGGTATAAATAGTTTGTAATATAATCCCACGATTTGGGTTTCTATCATTAATTCAAAAAAGACCTGTCATTATATTTTGATGGCAGGGGCGTCGGTGTCTGTCATAATCTGGCTTGCGGTTTCGGAAACGCCTGGCTCCGAGTCTTGTTGCTTCTGTAGTAGTTCTTGTTTCTGTTCCTCTTCTCTCGTTTTGCTACTGGTTACCTCGTAGCACCCTGTATCGGTATCTATCACGTTTAATTCCAACCCAGAACCTAAAATCTTATCAAAATCCTTGTGGTCAATTCTCCAGCCTAGTTTCTTGCCTGCTAGCCAGGTGATTGCCTCATCGCAGTACCCAAGAATATCGATGTCAAACTCACAATGCTCGATGGGATCTTTGTTGATCAAAAGTTGGGGAACAGAATTTGGAACCATTCTGACTATGTCACTGACAGGAGCAACCTTCAACGATGTACCAATACAAATCAGTAGATCGCATTTGTCAATATCTGCTCTGATCGTGGTGTGAAATGACTCTGGCAGGTCTTCCCCAAAAAAAGTGATATCGGGCTTCATGATTCCATAAGAATTGATGTGATCAAATCTTCTGGAGTAAGAGCCCTCTTCTTCCATCTTATCCAGCTTAGCGAGCAGGGACTTGCGCTCTGCAGCACAAAAAGGACAGTACGCTATTTCCTGGCGTCGTAAATTAGGAAATAGTGCCTCCCCTGGAATTTTATACTTACAGGTAACACAACTAGCAGTAGCAAAAGATCCATGACACTGGACGAGTCTGGACTTCTCCACTCCAGCATTGGCCTCTAAGTTATCTATGTTTTGCGTGTAGTTTCTTAATAATTTACCTTTGTCCTGTAACAGTCTAATGAAACCATGGAGGGGGGTATAGGCGGCATCTGGAGGCAAAATCATATGAGCGATAGAGTAGAACACTGAGGGGTCCTCTCGAAACACCTTTAAACTAAACACATCTTGGGGATCATCCAGTCCCAGATGTTTCATTTTGGAGTAGAACCCTTGGGATGATCGAAAGTCAGGGATTCCCAGAGACGTTGAAATTCCTGCTCCTGTAAGAACTAAAATGTTCTGCGCCTTTTCAATGGCCTCGCATAGATGGTCAATGGTGTGAAAAGTAGGCAAGCGTGTTCGCATTCGCAGTACTCTGTTGATCACTTTTTGAAAAAATAGTACACATTTCTGCATGTAATACTCTTCATCACCTTCATCTTTGCTGAACTGTGCCAGATTCT
This sequence comes from Ogataea wickerhamii, assembly GCA_030559035.1. Classification (NCBI taxonomy): domain Eukaryota; kingdom Fungi; phylum Ascomycota; class Pichiomycetes; order Pichiales; family Pichiaceae; genus Ogataea; species Ogataea wickerhamii. The sequence goes on along the minus strand of JAKTQX010000008.1, from coordinate 341,321 downwards.
TGGGTCCATAGCCAAGAAGTTTAGCTAAAAGAAGGATATCTTGCGGCGAAGGATTGGGAGGAATCGTGGCCTCCAGAAACTCTATGTATCCATTTCTTTTGAGAAGGTCCCTTGCATAGGAGCACACCTGCTTCGTTACCTTTATCTCTTTTAAAGGCACACCTCCTTTCTGATTGATATAATCAACGATGGCTTGTTCTTCCTCCAAACTACCAGAGTCCACTAAAACGTACTCCCTCAGAGCCAACTCATCGTGAGATCTCCGAAGAATAAGATCCTCATCTGTATCCTCTTCAGGGGACTCAGAGTCAGCTGTGAGCCCAGTGAAAGTGGGATCCAGGGGTACATCGTTACTTGAAGCCACAGATTCTCTATCATCATCATCCAGTTTGAGAATTTTGTTTCTGTTCTCTGAGACACCATTTTCGCCCTCACTGAGACGTCTTTTGAAAGAAGCCGCATCAGTCTCCGAATGTTTTGGCGGCCCAGAACTCTCGTCAAAGTCATTATTATGTAAAGACATTGCGCTATTGATGTTTTTTAGCTAAACTTGAGAATGAAGCTCTTTCAAGTATTTATGTCAATTTCCAAGGCCGTATATTTGTGAACCAGCGGAGCTTTCCTAAAGCTCTGGAGCACAATAGCGGCAATAACAACGCCTATAAAGCTGTTGGTTACTACGGTCCCACGTTTTGTTAGCATGTAGCTGCTTAATCAAACAAAGAGATCTCCTAGATTTATAACTAAGAAAAAGAAAACCTAAAAGAAACATGGTCCGGGTAACCTTATACAATCTCCAAAAGTTTTTCATACTGCGAACTAGTGTTCAACTATCAAAGAACCATTCAAGACAGAAAATAGTCTTTCTGTGTTAAAGACACAAGCGTAGATCATTTGAGAGCAATACCACTCTTTCGAAAGACACTTTGTGTTCGAGTATGATCCCAAAAAAGAGACCTGCTGTTCCTCCGCTTCCGAGACTCAAGGTGAAGAACCAGGTGGCTAAGCAACAGGCCAATCCATGCCTGGTTATCATGTCACAAATGCTTACATGTTGGGCTGCCAACGGAGAAGGATCGAAGACATGTGAGAACTTGGAGAGACAACTCACAGATTGCATGAAGAAGGGGGTGAAGGTTCCCCCACCTCCGAAACCGTCTCTCAACTACCACGCTTCGAGACTTCTAGGAAAGATCCACAAAAAGGAGAAGTAGAGCGACAAAATGCAAACCCTGTTTATAGCACTGTACACCTAATAGACACACCACTACGTTTGACTGTGACGAAATTGTTAAACTAATCATAAAGCGTTATTAAAACGGCGATCGACCCATTTTCACCAGTGCGAAGACTGAAAAGATGAGGATCTAGCACGTTGCGAGATCAAACTAAACTAATCTTTTGTGGATCCGGTTCTTTCCACGCACCTGGCATTTTCAACCACTTGGACTCTGGAATAGGAGCATACGAGTCTGCATCTGTGCATAAACCATCGTAAACACCGTAGAAAGCACATATAGAAGTTAAGAAACAGAACACACCAGAGGCAACTTTACATCCCTCATGCTCACCAAAAGTCGCAATGGTGTACAAAAGCATGAAGAACCACATGAAAAATGTTAGAGCAAACAGTGGAATGGTTGACTTGAATGTCACAGTCCATAGCAAGAAGGAGAAAACAGTCCAGGCCGATAGGTAGATACCTAGAGCATTGTTATAGTCCTTAGTGTCTGCATAATAGCTTTCCACTCCTAGAACATCTGTGATAATAGCACCAAATGACATAAAGAAGGCACCATAACATAGCAGCAACACTGATCCAAACAAATTGTTATCAACAACTGCCCATATACCTGTGATTATCTGCACTAATCCTGATGCAAAGAAGAATGCACCCGATAAGATAGCTGGGTTGGTGACTGATCTTGCTTCAGTCAAGATCAAACCAAGAGAAAATAACGTGATACCAACCAAAGCCAAGCCTGCGGCACTCGACGAAGGGTATGGTCTCCATTGGTCGGACTTCTTGTAGTAACTAACTCTTAGAAGACCTGTTCTTGGAGGATAAACCTTGAAGTGCTGGGCCAAGCCATTGTAATCTTGGGTTTTTTCATTCGCGGCAGAAACCTGAACTGCTGTGTCTGTATTCGATAGCTGGTCAGACATGGGCCTTTAAACCTTTGAACTTGTAGACTTTGTAAACTTAAAAATTAAGCTTGAATATAGATGACGTTTTGATATTACCTAATCCTGGGTTATAGAGAATAAAACAGAGTACCAGTTGCTAACCTGTAGCCTGAATAACTAACTTGGCTCCTTATATAGCTGTTGAAAGATGTCACCCGGTAATGGCCATGCCGATTGTTCCGCCTTGGTCACCATGTGTGAGGAATCTGGAATTTTCGATTCTTGTGGGTATGTTCCGATTGAGCCTTTTTGGATATCTTGAAGCTTTCCCTCGCAGGACCCTGTCACGTATTTGCACAGCCATATCACCCGACTATAGGGGTGTGGAAAATTCTGGGATGATGGGTCGATCGGCGCGTGCGAGTCGAATGAAAAGTTTTGTACTGCAAGCGGAACGGTCTACATGCAAAAATAAACTTCAAGTAAGGCCTGCATTGTAGCTGGAGTGTTGGCATACAGCCACTGGCGTCGAGATGCGACAAAGCTTATTATTCAGCTGTGATCTGAGATGTGGTGGTGTGGGGCGGCGGTTCTTTACAACGACGGGTGGCTCTCCCACAAGGTCCGGGTCCACCGTTGGCGAACTACAAGCCGCAAGACGTCGGCAGGCGACAGACGGAAAGAGGACGGACAGTGTAGTATCCTCCATCACGGAGAATGAATCATACAAGAGCTTTTTCGAAGACTTTTCAAGGTCTGTTGCTGGTAAAACGAAGATTTCGTCCTTGGGAGAGCAGAAGACATTTAGCAAGGTGTTCGACTACCTGATGAAGAACACTGAGCCGGTGGGGGTCACGGAGACTCTGAGAGAGTTTGTAGGTATTGATGAGGCCGATATGAAGCCTACGGCACGCAAAGCAACTCTGTCACCCTCCTTCTCCCTGAGACCAGACTCTCGCACAAACGTTCTTGTTCAAGAGATTGTAAAGAAATCAGAGTATACCGAGCGCATACGTACTGCTCTTATGACTACACTTCAGTACATTAATGATAGTTTCCATGACAGCGACCAGTTGGTTCAGTTCATCAAGACCAATCTGGTTGATCAGTTCGTCACCGTTCATGAAAAACATTATAGGGAACCGTTTTTGAATTCGAAAGACTCGGATCTGTTCGAACTCATTGAAAAAACATCTCTAGAGTCCCCCTCGCATCCCTACATGAATACCAAGACTCTCCCTGTTCTGCTGGAGTTCTGTCTCAGCTCGCTAACCTACGGTTTTGACGCTCTAGACGAAACCATCCTGATCTTAGACTACATCAGACAACACGAGTCCATATACGCATACGAGTTTGGTCTGGATATCTATGTCTACAACTCGGTTCTACGTCAGGTCTGGGACAAATCCGAGAACCTCCAGCTCATCAGCAGGCTTGTGGATGAGCTCAATAATAATGCAATTCAGCCTGATATGTTCACCTACAAGATATTGGGTCAAATATATCTCAAATGTATGAAGGTCGAAGACCAGTCTAAATCCGAGCACTACTTGCTGTGGGGTGATCGTGCCGACATTCGCAATGTCAAGGACTTTCTCAAGCTTATAAAACTTCCCTAGCGCTATCTCCAGATATATTGCTCCATACTCCGTGTACATATAGGCAAAGGTCATAACAGGAGTTATATACTCACAAACAATAGACGGGTGTAGATTGACAAATGAGATAAGCGAAAGGTTCGAGGGGACTCAATCCCCGCCCACATTTGAGATATGGATACTGAATCTAGTGCCACGACTGAAGATAAGAGTGATTGAGGTTTCGCAAACACTGAAGATGGTGAATGAGTTACAAATCCGAGATGCAAGGTAGTCAACTCTGGACGATAAACTGAATCACATCACAGAAGAAATATTCGGAAGCAGAAAAGGATGGCAGGGCAGCATCCGTGCTTCAAAGCGGAAAACCCTACACAGGAATGTACAGCAGAACACATAATATAGACATATATTACTATACTCACTCAAAGACTGATCATCATCATCATTACATACCAATGTTATAGTCTTACGTAAACCAAAGAACTAAAATTTCTGGTTAGGTAATATCTCAGATAATCAATTATTGGAGACCTAGCACATTTTCGCCCACCATCCGTACACCGCTTATACTAAATATGAAATTCTACTGACGCGCTTTGTATAGAAAAGGTGGGTGTGAGTTACAAATGTTTTAAATGATAGCTATAACAGAGAAGGTATACTGAAGATTAAAACAACCCTCGCATACAACTGGCTGATTTTCAATATATAAAATTAGAGGCTCGTCTGGTCCGTTCATTTTGACTGTTTTCCCGGAAATCAGATTGCATTTCAAACATCATAATTCATTGGTGCATTCTCAAGTAAACACGCATCAATGAATAACATACTACAGAATAATTATCATGATATTGTCGCCTAATGAGTTTGCAGCTGCTTTTGATCAGATAAAGAGCACTTCCTTATCTCATTCCACATGTAAACTGGTCATTTTTGTGTCATGTTTGAACGTGGACGCCATATGTGCTGCCAAAATACTCTGTATGCTTCTAAAAAGACACTTGATTGTGTTTCAGCTGATTCCTGTGGTAGGTTACAACGACCTCAAGTTAAAATACGGCAAGCTTGATAACAGCATATGTAATATACTTCTGGTTGGCTGCGGGTCTATGGTAGATCTTGAGAGTTTTCTGGAAATTGATGTTAACGAATTTGTTGATACTGAGCTCTACCAAAGCAGCGGTAACATTACTCCAGACTCCTCCAACACTGAGCTTTCTGTTGCTTTGAAGCGCAAAATCTATATTGTTGATGGACATAGACCTTGGAATCTAGATAACTTATTTGGATCTCATATGATAGCATGTTTTGACGACGGAACATCTGAATCGGAGCTGCGAAATGAGAGAGCAGCTTATGATACTTTGTTGGCTTTCGATGACAGAGAGGATGAAGGGCGGGAGGAAGAAGACAAAGAAGACGAAGACCTAGTCGAAGAGCTCGGAGATACCGATGTTGACGAGGACCTCGAAGAAGTAGGGTCAAGAAAGAGAAATCTTGCTGATCCACCACCCCAAAAGAAAAGAAAAACAGAAGTTTTGAAATGCGAAAATACAATCAAAGATTACTACAACCAAGGTGCGACGGTGACAATGTCTGCTGCTCTTCAAGTATACTCTCTTGTATCTACAATAGGTGAGACAAACATTGATTATCTGTGGCTATCAATAGTTGGGACGAGGTCTCTCAGTTCCGACTTCAGCCACATGTATGAGAATTTGGTGCCCCTACTCAAAGAGGAAGTTAATAGATTACAGGAAGTGAATGACTTAAACACACAAGAGCAACATTCCAGTGAGACGGGGCTCGATGCAAGCCGTGGCCGAAAGGCAGACAGTAGATCATTGAAAATGGAAAAAGATTATTCACTATTTCTACTGCGTCATTGGAATTTGTACAACTCGTTCTTTTACTCGAACTATGTCAACTCGAAACTTCAGTTGTACACAAACACAGGAAAGAAGAAGCTCAATACGATGTTTGCTCGAATGGGAGTCTCACTCGTGTCTGCCAACCAGAACTGGCATTACTTGGACATTGACTTGAAAAGGAAGTTACATACACTATTTCACAAGACACTCCCGCAATTCGGACTGACTGACGTGATCAGAGATGGATTTGTTAGAAACTTTGGATTTCACGGCTCTGTTTCTGCTGGTGACTACGCTGAGTCAATCACGGCGCTGCTTGAGTATGATGGAGATTTCGGAGAGTCGCAAAAAGCGTTTGCAAAAAAGTCTACCCCTGATACTCCGACAGATGAAACAGATGATGTGTTTGAAGAAACTAACAGTAAGGATGTTGGGAGTCTGATACGAAAAAGGGAGTCGCAGTTTGTATCGAACTTCTGGAAGTCTTACGACTCCCTTGACAAATTCGAGCTTATTCTACAGGGGATCAAAATCGCCAAAATACAGCAACAATTCATATTCGAAAAAGGATTCGAGATATTCCAAAAGAAAATGATCAAGAACCTGCGGATCTTCCGTCTGGTGGTTCTCAAAGACAGTTTTGCATCCAACTCGATCCTGGATCGCTCAGGCAACCCATCTTCGGGTCCAATGGATAACGAGTCGATCGAAATCATAACTTTGAATAAGAGCTCTAAACTTTTCCAGAACCCGCTGATTCTCAACAAGCTTGGAAATTGGATTCTAGAAGCCTGTGCTGAGCTGGACAGATCTGTCCTGCCTTTGGTGATTGCTTCTCTCGATCCGGAGACCAACACTTATTTAGTGTGTGGTTTGCCTCCGAAGTACCCCAACATGAAGGGAATGTCTCAGGAGCAGAGCGAGGCCGACAAAATCACGGTTCTTAACACTTTCTCCCTGGCTTTCCAAGAGATCGCTAATAGTACAGGAGCGAAGGCCAGAATTGACAGTTTTGAGAGCGCGATGATCGAGATTAGAAAAGATGATCTACCAATATTCTTGGAGCGCCTAAGTCTCAGCGGCTTGGTGTGACGGCATTTGGTTGCTATCGTTGTTTTGCTACCAACCAGGGCTTTTTAGTCATATATATATAATGTATCTAACTCGTCTTTGCATGTTTGAATATGAATCGTTGTCTGGATAGCATAGCTCGCATTTCTCGGAGTGCGCAGACTTCGTTGCTCAATCATGATGTTTATAACAGGGTACATCATTCTAGCAGAAATTGAGAGCAAACACTCCATTGGAGGTCGAGAAGCTTTTGACCATCTCCCCAACTCATACAGGCTAAAAGCGGGATAGTTTTATCATTTTTTTAAACTTGCGATCGTCACTTTCTATTTGAAATAAGCAACCAACATAGCCGTCACATCAGGGTGGATCTTCCCCCTATATCATTACTGGACTCGCCGTTGGGCAGGTTGCCCTCTCTTTTTCCGTCTATGAACTGGTTGTAGATCTGCTGGAATTTGATCAGCTCTTTGTTGGAGATCGATTTGTTGGTTTCTTTGAGTCCCTCACTGAAATGCTCGGGCTTTATCACAACAACAGAATCTTCTCGTCGGTCAATAACCGATGAGGCATCATTGTCTGCCTCGTGAGTGGTGTCATGTGTGTTCTGCGTTTTGTATATGTTTTCAATCTTTTTGGATATATCAAGATTTTCCGAAACCTTGAGACTCTTGAACATAGTGAAGAACTCAACGTTTGCTTTATTGGATTCCTGATCACCATCAAATCCACCATTCAAACCGAGGGTCAGCTTGTCCAAGTTCTCATGAACAGCCTTCAGATAACAATTGTAAACAAGTGCCTGAAGATCGGCCCCGGAGTAACCCTCTGTAAGTCGTGCGTAATCTTCTATGTGACAGCTGTCGTCAAGCTTGAATTTGGTGACCACTGTCTGCAAGATATCTATCCGATTCTCTAGGTCCGGTAAATCACACAGAATCAGCTTGTCCAATCTGCCAGGTCTCAGCAAGGCAGAATCAATCAGATCTGGCCTGGATGTGGCAGCCAGAACATAAACACCATCAAGCCCTTCAGCTCCATCCATTTGGGTCAGCAACTGGTTAACAACCCTATCGGTAACACCAGTAGAATCGTGACCTCTCTTTGGAGCAATCGAATCAAACTCGTCAAAGAATAGTATGCAGGGCTTGGCGCTAGATGCTCGCTCAAAAAGCTCCCTGATGGATTGCTCAGAAGCTCCGATATACTTATTGAGAATCTCTGGCCCTTTTATCGAGATGAAGTTCAATCCACACTGCGAAGCAATAGCTGATGCAAGCAGTGTCTTACCACATCCTGGATAGCCATAAAGTAATATGCCTGATCTCAGCCTTAAAGGACAGTTCGCAAAAATAGGGGCATACTTTGTTGGCCACTCTAATGTTTCCAGCAACAACTGCTTTGCTTCTTTCAACCCCCCAATATCCGACCAGGCGACGTTCGATTTCTGAAGTTTTACTCCACGAAGGGAAGATGGCACATACTCTTTGAGTGCTCTTTGAAAATGTGCCAATGTTAAAGGCTGCTGTAGGTTTCCACTCATACTCGCATGAGTTACGTAGTCGTGATAAGTTCTGTCAGCCAGTATTTTGATATCAGAGGGGAGAAAACCTTCGGTCTCAATTGCAACCTCGTTCAAAATCTCATCAGTATGTATCTTAAGATCATAGTTGGTGATAAATGCATCAATCAAAATTTTGCGAAGGTCCTTATCTGGGGAGCCCAGGTTGTACTCATCTTCAATCAGATGTGTTTGGAAAATAACCGAGTTCAATGATTCTTTTGATTTGGCAGAGCATAGTAAAGACACCTTTCTAGTCTTCAGTACAGGTGTAAAGGCTGTGATTAAAAGCTCACTGATCTGTCTACTCAGACCCGAGTCACTGTGCTCCAGCTCCTGTGGAATCAAAGCGTCAAGATTTTCCAAAACAATCACAGCTGGTGCGTGCCAATTCGCTTCCTTGATCATCTCTTCCACGTTGTTTTTCACGTTACTGAAGTTGTCACTCGGAATTGTGTCACAGTTGACAGATTTCAGATAATATCCAGATGATTGTAGTAATTCGGAACATACTTCATTAATCATGACTGTCTTACCGCTGCCAGATTTGCCTAGTATTATAGAAGCGTTTCCTCTTTTGAGTGATTTGGTTATCTGAAGGAGCAGCTTCCTTTGTCCAAAAACTTTGTCTCGCTTATTATCATCAATTACCTGTGTTTCGATAAAGGACTCTGGCTTTAAAACATCATCTCCATACTCAAAACTAGGCAGCTTACCGTCTACCAAAATCCATTTCGAAACTCCTTTCATTTCCAGGTACCCTCCTAGCGGTAGTATATCAGGAACTTTTGGGAGTTTGACCCCATTTGTCAAAGGACCATAAAGAAACCCTCTTTCTGTGAAAACCTTGTGAAACTTCATATTTATCTCCTTTTTAGTCATTTGCTCCTTCATTTTCTTATCATCGTCATGCTTGAGAGAGAGTTCAGAGGCAGTTGGAGTTGCAATTATGTATTTGTGTATTATCGCTGAGCTAACAGTAGACTTATGCTCTGGTGGAGCACCCTCTAAGCAGATCAGATCGCCAATATTCCCTTCCACGCCCAAAGCAACTGCTAAAAGCCTTGAGAGTCCGAGAGTTCTTGGGGGACAAGAAGAATGATGTACCAACTTAGCCACTATATTTCTAGACTCTACACTCTGCTGCAGGTCAGCTGGAGCGACCGAATTTTTAGCAGTGTTAGAATCATGGCGGGAGACTCCCCCATTGCTGTTATCTGCATGTTTAGAAATTTCAACAAGGCCACTAGCCTTCTGAGAAGTACCTGGACCAGCTATCACCGAAGCCTGTACATACTGAGCTGTTCTAAAATGTGGATTAAGAAACTCCTGATCCAGATTAAGGTAAACAGCATATGCAGCAGAAGAGTCAATGAAAGAGAAAAGATTGTGGGGTAAAGACACAGCCCTCATTATGCAAGAAGGCAGCATGTCAAACTGCGACGAACGTCTACTGCTGACTGATCTTCTTCTCTTTCCAGTGCTACTTGACGTCTGGGAACTAGATTGCTTTTCCCTGCGATACACTTTTGGCTGTATGTGAAGCTCCGAGTCATTCACCAGTAGTCCGGCTTCAATGACGTCGGACTCCGACTTGATTGACTTTATGATGAACTTTATAGGGCTGTTACTATTTGAGTTGGGAAACACCACAATAGGGGAGTTTAGGACCACACATCGTATTTGGTTCAAGAACCTATCCTCAATTGTCTGAGCATACAGTTCGGTTAGTTCCCAGTCACTATAAGATTCGGGCTCAAGTTCCACAGACTGGACCTTTGGCAAATCTAAAACCAGTCGAATGGAAACTTGCTTATCATCTTTGAGCCCTATAAGTCCTGCAAATACAGGATCTACCTCTATGGTGTCTTGGTTCGTGGAAAAGTAACCACTCCACCCGCAGTAGTACTGTATCTTTTTCTTGGATGACAAAGGCTTGAACTGGATTTCTACCACAATGTTTTGCACAAGGACATTTGACGATAGAAATGGGCTTACTATGTTGGCAGGAACAGCCACTAAACAGCTGTTGGAAGCCTTGAAGAGAGTTTTCACCTGCGTAGACTCCATAGAGTGTTTTCACTATTTTTCCTTTCACAATTGTTGTACCTAAAAGAAATTGGTACCGAGCTCCAATATGGCTCTGCTGTAGCTAGATGCTCAGCTTGACGCTATGTCTCAATGAGAGGTCACTAGGATGATTCGCTTTTTGCGGCTGACATTCACTATTTATACTCAACTTTACTACCTGAATCCCCTCATAAATCTTCTGATCCTAGGTTCCTAATTTGGACATGACTAGCGGCGGGGTCAATCACGGTCGACGGGGTCGACGCCATATGTCGACTCGGAAACGCGTCAATAACTAGTATTGAAAAAAAGATAAAAACAGATTCATATATCTAGCTACGTTACTTTACAACTCTAGAGCTGAGAGTTCGTTGCGAAGTATAGCCGTCAGTTTTCTTTCGTAGAAGATCCGTGCGTCTGCTCCAACTTAACATAAAATACGCACCGCGACTCAAAGAATGCCCGCTAAAGGATGGAGAAGAGACGACTTGGAGTCTAACTTTGAGACAGCAGTCGACAATGAGAAGGTCTCCATAGACACATTTCTGTTTCCGAAGGCCACCGTTAACAAGCTGTCAAAACAGGTTTTGGCACAAGCAGGCACAAACATGCTTCTTTCCAAAGATTCGCAGACTGTGACTCAGAGATGCGCAGTGCTGTTTATTAACTATCTCTACCACTATGCCAAACAACAAGCCAAAAGCCAGAGTCGCAAAGTAGTTAATGCCAGTGATATACTCGTGGCACTAGAAAGAGCTCATTTTGAATCATTTGTTCCTGTTCTCCGAGAAGAACTGGATAATTTCAACCTCCGCAAACAACAGAAACTCCGCGATAGGCAGGGCAAGAAAGATGAACAGGGCAGCCTGGATGAGAGTGGATCTACTGCCAACAAACGTATCAAGTCTATTGATGGAGAGGCCGTGCAGCCGCCACAGATTGGAACAGCTGATGAGCCAGAAGTGATCGAGGAAGATGAAGAGGAAGAGCTGGAGCAAAACGCACAGGAAGAGGATGAACCTCAGGAGGATGAAGTGTATGAGCCGAACCCATCACAGCAATTACAGCAGGAACTCCAGGAACTAGAGGGTCCTGGATCTGATAATGAATCTGTTGAGCAGGATAATGAAATGTGAACATGTGTATATAGTCGCGAAAACCTTAGATTGGAATTCTCTGTTAAGGATCATTGGGATGCGGGGGATGGTGGGGTTGCGTGGGTTTGGAAGGGTGGATACATCTGTTGTAGAAGGGAAGGCCACACTCTAGGCCAACCATCAAATATATCAGTAGGGCTATGCAAGTGCTCACGATCACAAAAAACCTGACATTAGACCACCAAAACTTTCGTTTCACCACTAGCGTCCGTCTTCTAAAAGAGTTTGCCGACGAATTCAGCTGGTTCGTCTTATTGATGAGATGGGTTAGGTTGTCTCCTCGGTTGAGGATCTTATCGATGTTGTCGTTCATGAGCTGACGTACCTCATTGATCTCGCTGGTGGTTGTGGAGCCATACTTGGCTGTCAGTTGTTGTAGCTTAGACTCTTCCTCGTTTATAATCTCCTTTAATCTAATTTTGAAAGCAAAGTTCTCAGTTGTCTCGTTTTCAGCGTGGTACTGCGAGATATACGTATCCATCAGATTATCCAGGAGATTCAGAACAAACTGGCTTAACAACTTATCACTGCAAAGAATGATAATTGTGATCAAATCATTGTTCTCCATCAACTTCTTGTTGTAGTAAAGCAGCAAGGTAGATGTAGTGGCTCCAACATTATCACAAACCTTAAAGGCGTCGAATCGCGACTCCTGGGTCGAGTCAATCACTCCCAGATTCTTGGATACAACTTCTGAGCAGTTTATATTGAGCCTTCCTACCAATTCTGCGTTGTCATATGTGTACAGGGTCGTCGAATTGAAGCTCAGCGCCGCGTATACAATCGAGGTATCAAGTTGCGTTTCCGAAGACATCTGGCCTTCTTGATTTCGCCTTTCGGGGCTTTAATACGGCCGGCAATGCTGACGTGGTTAACTTTTTTGCTATTTGGAGTCACTTTTAATAAAATTATCCTTTTTTCTTATGAAAACTAACTTTACTGTAACGGGAAACCGGTATTTTAGAACCTCTAATGTGCAGTATGTATATTTAGCTGGTTATGCTAGTATCAAGATTTTGGTATTTCCTTACCACCAAGGAGATCCACGCGAGAACCATATTCTAGGGCTGTAAAATCGCTCACACATAGAACATCAACTTGGGTTCCTAAAAGTTGCTGATCTATGTCCAGCTCACAATGCAGTCTTGCGGTACTGCCATTTTTGTTTACAGACTGTCTCTTTATAGCATAAAGCTCATCTGTCTCCAAATTGCCCAGTAATACAAACCACGTCTCCCGTTGTGGCTTGGAAAACTTCGGACAGTAAACTTTGAAGTCGTCGGAAAAGGGCCTGTTATCATGAACTAACTCCACAATCAGCTTGTCCTGTTTCTCCTGGGTCAAAGTTAATACTCCGGAAGCAAGGCTTGAAGCAACACGTGAGAACATTTTGGTTTGACCCCGAGGAACACCAAGTTTCTCTGCCAGCTTTTCTCGCCCCTTGGCACCCATTTTTCCAATATCATCTAACGTAACATTAGGCTGTTTCTGAACTCTGCCAAAGAAACTGCTGCCGTCCTTATCGAAAGTACCCTCAGGCAGGGCAACAGGCTTCAAACCGGGCAATGTGTACACGAAGTCATCATCAAACCAGCACGCTTGCTTTACACATTGCATCAGTTTGATGAACATCAAGACTGTTGACAGGTATCCTAGCTCTGATGTTGCATCAACATATGCCTGTAAAATACGCAAACTCTGGTCCAAAACAGATACTGTGTCCTGTGAGTAATCAGCAATTGGGAGATTAACACGAGAAAAATACGCCTGTAGCAATAAAAATGTCTTGATGTGAGGATCCCAGATGAACTCAACTTCATCCAGATCATCTGCTGGGTATCTCATCTCCTGAGACATTTCCATATTGATCAGTTCTTCCCCATGTCGTGTGGGTAACTCATCGTATTCGTTAGCTTCAGCCAACCATTTTAAACATTGTCTGAACGTCGCTCTCCGAACCACACTCTTAACTAATCTCCCAATAGTCTTATGAGATAGATAGTAATAAGAAGCAATCTGCAAAAAAGCAGTTGCCTTCAAGTTGTTGTCATTGGAGATAACACACCGCGACTCTTTGAGGTTGGATATGGACTTGTCAATTAGACCACTAAGGAATTTGCTTATACCTTCCGTTGAATCATCTTCGATACCATAATACGTAGGGTTGTGGTGGGCCCGTCGATACAAAAACGTCCACGTCAAAAAATCCAAAGCATCCTGTCTCGTCTTTATTGTACCTGATGAGATCTCAGCTCCCAAGTGATTGTCTAACACCTTATGCAATGAAGACTCCACTGGGAAGCCCACATTGAGGAAATGCTTGTAAAAGGTCTTCTTAGACTCTTTGGTGTACACAATTGCCACACCACTGGTATCAAATGCAGGTCTTCCAGCTCTGCCCATCATTTGCAATATGTCTGTAAGATCCATATCTCTATAAGCCTCGATTTTAGCGTCAAAAAACTGCGTGCCCTTGATGATCACAAGATATGCAGGGAGATTCACACCCCAGGCAAGTGTGGAGGTGGCGATAAGAATCTGTATCTTACTCTGTTCGAAAAGCTTATGGGAGATCTGCCTGTCGCTCTCAACCAAGCCTGCATGATGTAAACCAATACCAAACTGCAAAGAAAGTCTCAAAGTGTCATCTTTGACCTGGGCTAATATACCCCCAAGCTCTTCTTCATCAATATTCAGAAATCTGCGGGGATTCTCCTCCATACCACACATATGTATCAGATCTAGTGCTGTAAGCCGGGTCTGTCTTCTAGAAGCAACAAAAATCAGCACAGGTTTTACCGGGGAATGCTGCTTAATAGCCATGAACGCAGGTTTATTCATGGTCTTCATCAGAGGACAAAAGGCCAAATTATCAGGAAACCCATCGATATACATCTGGAGAGGCACTGGCCTAACGCTGGAGGGAAAATTGAATAATCCCTCTTTAACACCAAGCCATGAGGCCATATCCATAGCATTTGAAACCGCGGTAGACAATCCCAGCAGACGAACAGGTCGCTTTGTATGCGATGAGATGTAGTTCAATCGGCTAACAATCATCTCTAAAATAGGACCTCTATCGCTCGCCAGCAAATGAATCTCATCCATTATCACCAAAGAAACATCTCTCACAAACTTTCTAGTTTGCCAATTACGTGAGATCCCGTCAAACTTTTCTGGGGTGGTGATGATGATATCAGCTGCTCTAACCTCTTGAGCTTCGGGCAAAGAATCACCTGTCATCTCAACAACTTTATGTCTTGTATTTTTGGAAATACGTTGTCTCCAATCATCAACTCGCTCTCTAACAAGAGCTTTCATGGGAGCTATGTAAACAATCTTTGACCCCGGAAACTTTTTGAAAGCGTGCCAAATCGCTAGTTCGGCTACAATTGTTTTACCCGAGCCTGTTGGGGATCCCACAAAAACATTGTGATCTGTGTTGTAAAGAGTGTGAAATGTCATGGTCTGCATCGGGTTGAAGTATTTGAACTTCGAGTTATATATATTTTCAACTGTGGCATTATGTAGAGCAGTGACTGGAAGAGGTTGGAGTCTCAAAAGTCTTGTCTGAACTGTCTCATTATGAGGTCTTATCAACTGCTGAAATGAAATGGCCTGAAGAGTTTCTGCACCTATCCAACTGTCGCTCACCGCTCTAACAACAATTTGTGGTGGAAGCGGGTCGCTCACAGGTATCATAAAACTCATTTCATGACATGCATTGGCTTGTTTCTTATTCAAAATGAACTTCTCAAAGTGTAATATTGAAGATTTATCACTTTCTTCAACCAAAATCCAAAATATCTGTACATTACCGTGATTATCAAAGTTCCATGAAAAATCAGGGGTTATACTCACATGAATCTTCATAACACTGGCCGTGATAGGAAAGACATCAGCATCCAAATAGAGGTATGGAAGTCTGCTTACTAGTTTGTGAAGAACATTACCCATTCTTGTGTTATGGACCAGGTCCCCTAACTCGGATGCAGACATATCTCTCAACATTTCCATGGATGGATTTTTGGCCTCTATAATTTTGATAATTTGTTGAGGCAAGTCAAACTGCGTCATTGGATGATGAAACGACCACAGCTGTCTATCAACTGATTTGCAGATGGAAAGCATTGTTCTTGCCATTGACCCCCATCTTCGATTTATGCAAATCAAAAACAGAGCACGGCAAATTCTAGCTGCGTTCTGAGCAACATAGTTTGAGTCAGATATAAGAGCGGAGTCTTTGATTTGAGCACGAGAAATGTAAGATTGGAGCAAAATATTTGATTTCCCTTGCGCACTCTCTAAAGGCGAACCAATTTCGCATGTCAGTTTCTCATCTCTCAAATGCTGTAACTCCTTAGCCTCGTCCTCTCTAAACTTGATGTTATCGAACTCGGAGCTCATGGCAATTATACTGAAGACATCAGCTTCGGTAGCTTCGGGGGTCATCATTTGATTGAAAACCTCCACAGATTCATTGAGTAAATAAAAATCAGCAGCTACTCTCCCCAAATCCTTTGCAATGAGGGCGGTAGATCTCTCATCGAACACAATCATTTGAAGAGAGTGTAGTTTTCTAGCAGCTTCAACTATCATATCCCGCCTTCTCTGAACTAAAAGGGGATCTTCGGTTAATTCATTCCAGTCTATTCCATACGCAAATGGATTTTGCTTCATTCTGACATTCAGATATGTATATCCAAGCCACTGAACTCCTTCCTCAACGTTAGTAACTGTACCAAGAGAGATTTCTGCATTCAAGTTGTCCACAAGCTTTGCAGAGAGTTTGGATTCTATGGGATGCTGCTGAAGAAGCAAGGAAATGTAATGATCCAGCTTGTCATTAGTAGTGCATAATATACCCACTCCTTGATCCTCAAACTGAGGTCTTCCCGCTCTTCCAAATATCTGGATAACATCCGATATTCCCAGATCAACAAAACCTCCTGCTTTGGAATCATATACCTGGGTGCCTTTGATAATGACCACAGCTGCCGGTAGATTGACTCCCCACGCTAAAGTGGCAGTACAGCATAAGACCTTTATTGCACCAGACAGAAACATTTTCTCTGTGACATTTCTGTCACTTCTCAATAACCCGGCATGATGCACACCGAATCCACTCTGAAAGAGCTCCCTCATGTCACGATTCCGATTCTTGGTCATTTCTCTTTCAAAATGGGAATATTTGTCAGATTCAGAACAATCAAAAAGATAAGATTCATCTCTTTGAGCAGCAATATCAATAAAAGAGCGTGCGGTTTTGACGGTATCCTTTCTCGAATGCACAAAAATCATGACCTGGTGTCCTTCAGCAAGCATCCGAGACAACTTGTCATATGCTACCAAATCAAGTTTGTCTCGGGCTTGCTTGGATCCAGCTTTGGCTCTGACTCCAACAATCTGCTGCTCTAAAGGAACAGGACGGAAAGACTGGTCGAAGTAAAACATCCCTACTTGTCGATTGACTCCTAAAAAATCTGCAACATCGACAAAGTTGGGCAATGTCGCTGAAAGACCAACGACTCTTATCATCGACTGTGAGCTCTCCACCTGTCGTAATGTTCTAGCGACTAATGTCTCAATAACTGAGCCACGATCCTCATGCAGCAAATGTACCTCGTCTATAATCAGTAGCTTCACTTTCTCTACTAGTTCCGTATCGCCGTTTGATTTTCTGGTAACCACATCCCATTTTTCTGGAGTTGTCACAATCAACTGAGTTGTCATTATTTCGGATTTCGTTAGTTGCATGTCACCTGTTAGCTCTCTTACCTGGATACCTAGCCAAGAGAGCTTCTTGGAGAATTTCTCAACAATTTCAGCTGCCAGAGCCTTCAAAGGTGCAACATAGATTATTTTGAATTCATCATAGTTTATATCCACCGAAACACCATCATCAACTTCAGTTTCAGTTACATATTGCTTGACCGTATGCATGATTGCTAAAAGGGCGACATCTGTCTTTCCAGCTCCTGTGGGAGCACACACGAGCATGTTTTCATTAGTTTGGTAAGCTACAGGGTAAATTAATGATTGCATTTGATTGAGGTTTTTATAACCTTTGAAAGTACCCTGGCATAGAAAGTCAAGAGAGTGTATGGATATCAAAGCACGATTCAATGTTGCAGGCCCTCTGGTTGATTTGGGTATTATTATCTCTTCGAAGTTTTCGTACGATTGTCTTGTTGTACCAAACGGCAATTTATACTGCTTTCCTGTGAAGGACACAATATCGCCAGCATCATGTGATCTAAATACATGAGGATATGAGTTTTTGGACTGCTCCCACGGAAGTTTTGTATTTTTAGCCTTTCTCAAGTTCTGCGTCACCTGTTGTCTGATTTCATCATCTGTCATTAGCGGCGAGGTATGCTCTTGTTCGGAACGACTAGTGTCTGAATGAGACTTCATAAGCTCTTGTTTGTTCTGTATCAGTTCTGAAATGAGATCGAACTCTTCAAAGCCGAGGATATCAAAAAGTAGCGACTGAGCACTTTCAGAATCTTCAGACTGAAGAACATTAATTATTCTCGCTACAAGTTCATCAGCAGGTAAGGATTCGTTGCCGTTATCTTGGCTAATTTGTTCGCAAGTTGCTCTCAGCTTACTTAACAGCTTTAAAGGAGGTTCCAGTTCAGTATCGAAACTATCATTCCCGTCCGATTCAGTTTCTTCATTGAACTCGGTTTCCTCTTCAAAAGTACTTTCAAACTGTCTTAGCAAGCTAGACAGTTGTTTAGACATTCCAAGCTCGCCTTCCCCATCCTCAAGTGCAGGAATTTTTATTTGAGATCTCTCCTCCTCTATCTTCAAGCTATGAAGAGTTTCGATCATTGGCTCAAGAGCATGTAAGTAGGAGCTGGTGGATGCAACGTTATATGTGGTCATTGTCTTATCCAAAAAGGTCCCACTCAATCTGATTCAACGCTTGGCATCAAGCTTGAATAGGTTCTTTGCACAATGACTTATTTTGCATTGAATCTCTTTTTTTTTTTGTTCTTGAAAATCAAGGCAAACTATAAGCTTTTTCGCTGCCCAAAAAATACTTCAACCGTATTCTCTGAGCAGTGAGATGATTAATTTTAGGTTCATCAAGAGCTAATAAGCGGGACCAACTCCACAATAAAACATAGGATACTTGAAAATGAAAACATCTATTATCAACTCAATAACAGAAAGTAATATATTAAATCACATATAGTCGAACAATTCAACTGATTGAAAAGACTTTCTTCAGAACCGCAGATTCCAGACAGAGACGGGTCACATTGAGATTTATGATTCTTGTGCTGGAAGCCGTTGTAGAAGAGAAAGAGCGCAAATAGAACTAAAGATCGAATTGACCATTGACGAACTCATCATCGACGTCCATGTCATCATTAGCCTCTTCTTGTTCTTCGTCTTCTTCTTCTTGAGAGTTTTCATCAATGACTTCTTCCTCAGGAGGAAGGTTCGGGTTTCCCGGGATCAATGAGCCATACATCGGCTTGTAGGAACTACCTATTTTTTTGCCTATGCTTTGATTTAGATGATCGAACATCATTGAGTCATCAACATAAGTGAATCCCTTAAAGTTCTCCTGAACGACAGAAGAGAGAGGGGTGGTTCCAAGCAGAAGCTGCTTGTTAATGGCAGAAGTAGAGGTATTGGTGAACTCAGGATCAAAGTTGGAAATGTCTAACTCGTTCACAATATGCGGAATAAATGGTGGGGGGATTTTCTTTTCTCGGAGCAGCAACCAATCAATGTCGTTGAAGAACGGATGAGCCCTCAATTCTCTGGCATCATTCAAAGCACCAAGGCGGTGCTTAGGGTTTCTATTGAGTAACCCCTTGACAAAAGATCTCCCTTCTGCAGAAAGGATTTCTTTCGGGAATCTCACTTTGCCGAAGGCAATGTTCTTATACATCTGCTGAGTATTATCCGCGTAAAATGGCGACCATCCACAACACATTTCAAATATGAGCACTCCAAGTGACCAGAAGTCCACCATCTTGGTGTATCCTGACTCATCGAGGAGAACTTCAGGTGCCAAATATTCCGTCGTTCCACAGAAAGTGTTGGTAGTACCGTTGGAAGTGAGATTTGCTTTCGAAAGACCAAAATCACAGAGCGCAATATGTCCATTTGCATCCAAAAGAATATTTTCTGGTTTTAAATCCCGGTAAACGATGTCATTGTCATGAAGATGCTCTAAGGCCAAAACAAGCTCCGCAATATAAAACTTGGCTCTATCCTCACTAAAACGTCCTTCTTTTTGTAAGTGCCAGAACAGTTCACCACCGTTCATGAAATCAGTAACAAGATATAGATCTGTTGGAGTCTGGAATGAAAATTTCAGGCCAATAATGAATGCGGATTCAGAACTAGACGTTCTCACTAAAATGTCTCTTTCGCCAATAGTATGGGCGATCTCCTTCTTTCTTACTATCACCTTCTTAGAAAGAACTTTCATTGCGTAAATTCTCCCTGTGTCCTCTTTCTTTACCTGAAACACTTGTCCAAAAGTTCCCTTGCCCAGAAGTCTGAGAATCTCAAAATCTTCAGGGCCGTAATGCCGTTTTCCAGTGCTAGAGTATTCCAAGTTAACTTTGATTTTTCCGGAGACCATCTCTGTGTTGATTCTAGGTTTCAGGTCAAGCCATTGCTCATTTCTTGACTCCTGAATAGTCTGCGGTTTGATTCTCACATGGCCTAGGAAAAAGTCATCTTGTGCGGAATCATAAATAGATATGTCAAGTTCGGACTTGGCCCCCACCACATCGAAAATCGCTTTGTGGTGCCAAGCAGGATTGGAAGAGTTATAATTATTAGCTCTGATGTTCAAATTCTGGTGAGATGAAGTCTGCTTTCTGACTAGTGGTCTTTTTTTCGTCTCTGAAGAGTTGGAATTCATGTATTGATCGTTTTGTGATACTTCGCTAAAATCCTCTCTTCTTGGCTCAAAACTCTCCGGCCCATGCGTTACGAACTCGGAACTCTCAAAGGTACACACCACATAGGGCTGTGAGTTCTGCGATGTCACGTTGAGACCCACAGCCTCAATTATGGTGACTCTGAGCTTTCCCCTCGGTATCGCGGTATCAGTTTCGGTACCGATATCGAGAGTATTAACACCTGGCTCGACAATTGTGGGATGAGTTCCTTTCTTGTGTACGTTGTTCGTATTGAATTGAGCCGTCAGATTACTGCTCTGTTGGGACTGATCCAGATGACTAATTGTTCTGTTCAAGGTGGTCTGCTCTGCTCTAATGGTAGTACCAACTGCGAAAGAGTTGTCAATTAATGCGATCGTAGGCGTGGCCGTCTGGGGCAACATCTCAGCAGGAAAAGACGTTGTTGAAGCCATATGGTTTAAAGTGCGACCGTACGACTGTTGATAGTTATCGTCAGCAGCCACCTCTTGGGACTGGGATTGTGGTTTATTTTTGCCAAGCACAAAGACTGATTTGGCAAAATCCGACATTGACCTCAGATACTGATAGATCACGTCGTAAAAGTTGGTCGTCGATTCGGAAGATATTGTGCAAAGGTATTATGGGGCCTAGCGTGAGACTAATTAAGTGCAACAAAAACCAGAAAAATCGACGGATCAGTAGGTAGTCTATCGATGGACCTCAAAAATGCTAAAAGACCAAGATGTAATTCGAGCACTGATAAGCGAGGTCTGACAATCTCTCGTCAACTGGGAAAGTGAGAGCTGTCTGTGAACTTTCAGTAGATATGTTCAGCAACAATCGGGTGGATCGTGGAAAGAAATTTTCAGATACAGGATCTATGTGGAGTGAGCTTGATGAACAGCTTTCCGTGAGAGAGTGATGCAACACCTGGGATGGGGCTATGCTATATCTTTGTACCTGACAACAAAGCTTCAACTAGACCGGAAACACAACCACGCACGTTGCTGCTTTATTACGGTCGTCTTGCTGCTCAGCAGGCTCTGTGTGATACGAAATCGCTTCTCGATCTACCAAAACAGCTATCTTTTACAGCACACGGATTTTTTGTTAAAGACTTTTTTTTGCCCATCTATAGAGGGAAAAAAAAAGGAGGTATAACTTTTCTTTTGTAGAGATACATGGGTAAATGCTTTTAGGCTGATATCTACACGAGGTCTGATTTGCCGAAATCTTTTGACGGCTTACCGGGCACAAAATGGCCCTCCGAAGAAGATGTAGTTCAAAAGGAACTGGCTACGTCCTGGATTTACCTGGCTTGCCCTTCATGCCCTCCCGCCCACGAACCCCGCGGGTCCTGCAAGACTCATCCGGCTCCTACCCTCTCTGGAGAGCTGGGTCAAAAATCTTCCTGGTAATAGTAAAAATTCCTTTTATTAATAAGCACACTAATTTCTCTCACCGCTTTAGTTTGAGCACCGAAGGAGAAATCAACAACCAATAAGATAGTGCCTAGATAAACCCCTAAAAGAGGAACATCAGCCCTGCCTGCTGCGTTGCCTACCACTGACAACCGCTTGCCAATAATCGCCACTTCAGAGGTGTTGCTTCATTGTGGGCGCAAACACATGAGAGGTTATGTTTCAAGTACAAGTCATGGGTGGCAGGTCACTTTTAGCGTCGTCACTTCCGTGCTATCGATCCTAAGGTGTCCCGCATCAAACTTGGTTCGCAAAAATTACCCAGACCTTCCATGTTCTCATACTTCACCTTATTGTCACATGCCTCTTTTCGGAGTGCCGGGCAAACGTGACCCATGATTATTTAATGGCAGACTGCACCCTGAGTTAGAAGACCGTATTTCGCCATGGCAGAGGGGTGCTGCAGTTGAAACTGGTTAGGTCACGCATTCTTGCTGTTTCGGGACATTTTTTTAAAGCGAGTCCCGTGTTCCCGGTCAACAGCTTCCTACTTCTATTATTCACACGACCTATCCAATATTGCTATTCAATAATGTCTCCTGGTTACTTTCAAAGGCAGTCTTTGATGCTGGGCAGCGGTCGTCGGGAGCAAAGAGGGTCAGCGTTCTCACCCTAGCCAAAAGGTTTTCAGATCCCCTCTATCACTCGGCTGATTTAATCATCCCCGCATCAATAACCCCCGGCTGTTGTCACCAGTAACCCCACACTACAGCCTGGTGGGCACACACTGTGATACAATAGATACCTGCATGAAAACCACCGGAAAAAGTTGTTTTTCCTGGGGAACGCGGCAATACAATAGCCTCGAATCTGGAAAATCTTTTGCTTTTCCTGAAATAAGGGCGAAGTGAATATCACACCAGCAGGCTTTCTGTCTCAAAGGCCACTTCCCCGCTTTTGCAGCTGACGATCTGCAAAGAGAGGTCAGTCGATTAATCCGACTACAGCATAATTTTCATGGTTTATTGTTTTCAGAGCCCGTGCAGTAATCCTCTTCGGATAATTCTATTATGTTTCTCAGAATAACCCCACTTCAGGCTTGCTTGCCGGGCACGGATTAAATACTGGCTGTCCCATTTCAGTAACGGCGACCGATTCCCTCACGCATGACAACTCATGTAGGATCTTGCTCCGCATCATTCTGCTTTTCTCTTTCCTCAACTTCGTAGGGGTATTTAAAGGGATATTATTCTCCTTAATTCTCACCCTCACAATTTGTTTTGAACGCTAGAAAACTCGTCTAGTTGTGTTTCAGTTATACTACTAATATCAAAAAGATGGAAAGCGATAAACCTGCGTCTCTTACTCAAGAGGAGTCAAGTGGTGCTCCAAACCATGTGGTTACATTGGATAGAGTGGAGGCTCCTCTGACTTTTAGAGCGTACCTCACATGCTGTTTTGCCGCGTTTGGTGGTATCCTTTTCGGTTATGACTCCGGTTATATTTCAGGTGTCATGGGTATGGATTACTTCATCCATGAGTTCACTGGAAAAGTCAAGTCTGAATTGCCTGCCGATGCTTTCGTTCTAGACTCTTGGCAAAAGTCTCTCATTACTTCTATTCTTTCCGCTGGTACCTTCTTTGGTGCAATCATTGCTGGTGATCTTTCTGACATGATTGGAAGAAGAACAGTTATCATCTTAGGTTCTGCTGTTTTTTCTGTTGGTGTTGTTCTACAGATCGCATCTACTACTATCGCACTTCTCGTGGTTGGTAGAATCATTGCAGGTTTCGGTGTCGGTTTCGTGTCTGCTATCATCATTCTTTACATGTCTGAGGTCGCGCCAAAGAAAGTAAGGGGTTCAGTTGTTTCGGGTTACCAGTTCTGTGTCACCATCGGTCTCATGGTTTCCTCATGTATTGATTACGGTACCGAGCATAGAACCGACTCTGGCTCTTATAGAATTCCAATTGCTATCCAGCTGCTATGGGCGATCATTCTTGGTGTTGGTTTATTCTTTTTACCGGAATCTCCTAGATACTTTGTGAGAAAAAATGATAACGAAAAGGCTGCAAAGGTACTTTCTAGATTGAGGGGTCAACCGGTTGACTCTGACTATATTCAAGATGAACTAGCAGAAATCATTGCTAACCATGAATATGAGGAGTCCTTGATACCAACACAAAGTTATTTCCAGTCCTGGGCTGCTTGCTTCACTGGTGGCTTGAGAAACCCCGCTTCAAATCTGAGAAGAACCATCTTGGGTACATCTTTACAAATGATGCAACAGTGGACTGGTGTCAACTTCATCTTCTACTTTGGTACTACGTTCTTCCAACAACTGGGTACTATTCACAACGAGTTTTTGATCTCCATCATCACCACAATTGTCAACGTCTGCTCTACTCCGATTTCTTTCTGGTCGATTGAGAGATTTGGACGTCGTCCTCTTATGATTTGGGGTGCGCTTGGTATGATTATCTGTCAGTTTATTGTTGCAATTATTGGTGTCACAGATGGTCAAAACCAAAACGCTGTCAAAGCTATGATCTCGTTCATTTGCATCTATGTTTTCTTCTTTGCCTCAACTTGGGGTCCAGGCGCTTGGGTCGTAATTGGAGAGATCTTCCCTCTTCCAATTAGATCGAGAGGTGTTGGCCTTTCTACTGCTTCTAACTGGCTATGGAACTGTATTATCGCAGTTATAACTCCATATATGGTTGATACTGACCAGGGAAATCTAGGAGCTAAAGTCTTTTTCATCTGGGGCTCTCTGTGCATATGCTGCCTGATTTACTCAATACTGTTAATTCCAGAAACCAAAGGCTTAACGCTAGAACAGGTTGACAGAATGCTTGAGGAGTCTACACCTTTGACATCTGCAAAGTGGAAACCTCATTCCACATTTGCAGGGGAAATGGGCTTTTCAAGAGATAAGGCTACACCTGAGGGTGAACATAAAGAAAGTCGATCAGGGGAAGAGTCTGCCTAGCGACTATAAACTACACTCAGGCAGTTTTTGCTCCACAATATATAAACCGCTCTAATACACCTTATGACTCGCTTATGGAGAAGCTAAGATGTGTTTATGAATAAATACGATATAGCACATAATACGTTGTGTTAGCTATCAATAATTTGAGATACAAAAAAAGAGTATCTCAGAAAGCTTTTAATTCCGAGAAAAGTAGTTTTTTTACGAGTAAAAAGTTTACTTCAAAGCAGGAGTAATACAACCTTGTATATGTAAATTACACTCTGTCCATGATTTGAGTCCCCATTATGAGTTCAAGAGCTCTCAGACGGTTGCAAAGGCTCAAGGAGCAGGAAGTTCCTCTTGAGGACTCACAAAAAGAAGCAAGAAACGGAGTAGAGGTTGAGAGTGAAGACAGTGATGATGAACCGGTAGTGCAGAGAAGGACTAATGTTTTTGCTATTCTAGAAGATGAGGAACAGGAACAGCATAAAAGTGGATCAGAGGAGGAGTATATACCACAGCAGAAGCTTTCGAGTTCCAGTTCAAAATCAGGATCGACGAAGAAGAATAAGAAGAAGAAATCGAAAAAGAACGGTAAAAAAGAGCAACACATATCTACCATAGATGATAACGAGCTGGACAAACTTCTCACTGAACTGAAAGTGAGTGAAGAAATCCTTGTGGAAGTACAAGATGAGGCTTTCGCTGAGGAAACTGAGATCCCACTAGAATCTGCAGAGGTATTTGAATACGGGGGGAAGCATTTTACATTGGGTAGGTTTATGAAGAGTGTTTCTCTGATGAGATTCAATCCAAAAGATTTGGATCCGGATAAGGAGTTCGAAGCCCTGTTTGGGAAGTTATCCACTGCCGTTCTAGATGATGCAAATTCGACAACATCCACTTTTGTCACTCCAGATGTATTGAAATTAATCAAGCAAGCAGCCAAACGAGTCAGAGGATGGGGGGGAAGGGACCACAGATCTATCCCAGGTACCTCTAGAAAGCTGATTCTCACTAGAATACGAGATGACTGGCTCCCAATTCCGCAAAAGCCTCTCGGGATGGAAGAATTTGATCTCTCAGACCTTGAGGATCACTTCGGGAAAAAGTCTCAGGACTGGAAAGACGTGATTCGAGAAACGATTTCACTAGAGCATAAAAACGGGATAAGGTATTTTCAAGCTACGCAAGGTCCCCTTTATTCGCGAGAGGCATTGACTCAATTTTACATCTCGATTTTCATTCATCCCGACCACGAAGCTTTGCTCAAGCTGCTTATGAAGGCTCCTTACAACATTGAAACAATTTTGCAAGGATGTTCCATTTTGCAACGGCAAGGTGATAACTCCAATACCAATAGCCTAATCGAGAGAGCACTGTTCATTTTTGATTGGAGTTTAAAGAACACGTTTGAGCTAGGAACGGGATTGTGCCGGTTGCCCTTTGAGCTGTTCTATAATCGACAGATATATCTGACTGTTTTCAGTTACATTCAGGTGCTGACTCGAAAGGGAACTTACTTCACTGCTTTGAACTACTGCAAACTTTTACTTTCTTTTGAGCCTGCCGATGATCCTTATGGAGTTAGATACTTTCTGGACTTCTACGCTGTAATGGCTGGTCAGTTTCAATATCTAATAGATTTTGCAGAATCTCCAATCGTGCAATCTTATAAGGAGTGGTTTACCCCACCCCTAGCATACTCTTGCGCCCTCTGCCACCTGAGGCTAGGAGAAGAGGCTAAGGCCAAGGATGCGTTGAATAAAGCTTTTCGGCTGTACCCTTATTCGGGACACATGATTTTGAACAAGCTAGCGCCAGACAAAAACGTTAAATGGAAGAAAGTGGCTCCATCAGATACTGTGGCTCTTAGTACTGCGATTTATTTGGCGAGAGTCGATATTCTATGTGAAGAAGAGACCGTGAAAAGCTTCATGACGCGGGAATTGACTGATCTGGTTCAGTCCTTGTCTGATCTCAAGGATACTTCACGGTTTCAGAAGATGGATCAGATTCCTCACAACCTGCTGAGACATGTCATATTGTCCAACGAGACAGCTGCAATGGCGAAGATACCCCCAAAGTTTTGGACAGAAAACGAAGTTTTTGAATTTGACATCTTGCCCCCCAAAGACGGTACAACTGTGCAGAGTTATATCAACCAGATGGAAGTTGGGGATGCTATGATCCGATCCCTTGACGACGCAGATATGTTGGCGGGACTACAGGCGTCGTTAGAAGGTTAATTATAGCAGTTCAGAATATCTAATCGTTATATATCACAGAAAGGCCTTCCTGGATGGTTGTGGCTGCTAGTTTAGAGTCGTTACCAAATATCTCACCCATCATGATTGACCTGTTCTCCATAGCTTTGAGGTTCCTGATATTGTAGTTGAACCAATTCGCAGTGTCTATCTCCTCTCCGAAATAGATGGTATGGTCCAGAGAAACAGAAAACTTGGTGGTGAACATCTCTCTCATATTGAGCCTCATGTTAGTGCTTAAATAGAAGTAATCAGAAATGTACGCAATAGCTACCCAGCTGAAAACCTCAGGATTGGAGAGGGGAGACTTTGCTTTGACCCAGTATCTGAGGACTCTATCACTGGGAGCCGAGCTTCTTTCAAGTTCAGAGACTTCGTCTAGATCAAACATGTCCAGCGGAAGCCTCCACATAAACGGTTCCCTGTTATAGCTGTCTATAACTTCCTTCTTTGCACTATTCAAATATTCCAGATGCTTATGGGAAAAAGACTTACTGGCCCAAGTTCTGAAAACGTCTTCTTGATCAAGCATTTGCTCCGGGGGGGCAATATCTTTCCCAACAACTGGTGCTGGCCGAGTGTGATGAAGCTGACCCTGTAAGTTAGCAGCAGAGCCTTTCATGATATAAGCCTGAAGAGTGACGGTAGCCTTGAAAATAAGACTGTTGTCTCCTTGAAACAGTGAGATTTCTTTTGTACAATAATTTTTACCTGATTTCAACTCTGTCACTGTATACACAAGAGGGATGTCAGGCCTAGCAGCCAGCAGAAAGTGGCAATGGATGGAAATCGGTTTCCATTTCTTTTCTGGAGTGTTGGTAGATAGAAGAGAGGCCAGGACCGACTGAGCAGCAAGAGTTCCTCCAAACAAGCCCCTTCCTCTGTAGGGGACTAGCAGCTTAGACTTGTTGGTGTATTTGTCCTTATCTATCTGCTGCAGAGCCAGATATTCCTCCACTGACATATAATTTTGAGTGCTGGAATAGTCTCTAATGCTTATGGCTAATAGCGGTCTGACAGCCGAAAGTGGCCTCAATTGGGGATGAACAGTGGCACTTCTCCAAACAGCAAGGCTCATGATCCTGTTTGGCGAGCAGCAATAGTTGCCTGGTGACAACTGAAGGAGGGAAACTATGGTTTGTGAATGTGTTACTTCACAAGATTACCCATAAAGCACTTAATTATCATAATAAGTTTTTAAGGACGATATTGAATACGATTAGGTTTTTACCCCGCCATCGTCCCTCTAATTTTCCATCGAGATATAAATAGCATGACAGCCAGGATTGAAGGTTATACAAAGAAAGAACTAAAGTAGAGATAGATAGTAAAGGTTGGCTGTTACACCATGAGAGCGCCTAAGACCATCGCGACACCAACGATAGCGCCTCCAATGGTAGATCCAGAGCTTGCAGCCCCTTTATAAGTAGTAATACTGCTCACAGCTGGAACAGATGAGGATCTCGTGAGAAGCGTGGAAGTACCATTTGAGAAGCCAAACACTGGAGTGTAGACACTTGTACCCACGGATAACACCTGGTAGTCAGAGGTTGTGAGGCTGGAGAGCGGAGCATAACTAGTGATGACCTGCGCTGCACCTTTAGATGTTTTTGTCAGAGAAGACGCTGCCGGCAGAGGACAATATGAGGTGACCACAGTCTTTGTGCCTTCAATTGTAGTCTCGTGACTCACCACTCCCGTAGTGATAGTAGTTGGGACACATTTGATACTACTGCAGGAAGTGACCGTCAAAGTGGTAGTTTTTGTGTTGGTGTCAGTAAGAGGCAGGTAGCTTGTTATGACAGTAGAGTTGCCGGATATAACACTGGTGTAGGATTGGTGCCCTGTGGTGACTGAGTTTGAACCAGTAGATACTGAGGAAGATTGGGTTGCAGTGGAGGCTGGAGAGTAGGAACTCTTTGTGGTGAGGTCTGCAGAGGTGGAACCAGTTGTAGTCAAGGCTGCAGAGGAGGAACCGGTCACAGGAATATATGAGGTGATCACGGTGATATGTCCCGAAATCACAGTCGTGTAGGAATATAGATCTGTGGTGACGTGTGGGAGTGTAGTAGTGGTTTTGTTGGAAGTGGAAGAAGAAAGCGATGTTGATGGAGCCGAGGAAGACGAAGAGGCACCTTTTTGAATGACGACAGTAGCCGTCACGTAGTAGCTAATATAGCTATCTCTTTTCACCTTATTCTGGCTGTATTTTTGAGGGGTGACTTGGAAAGTGACAGTGAAGACGCCAGTACCCGTGATTGATGTCTTGTAAGACTTAATGGCCAAAGTGTCAACATCAGCGGACTCATCGTTTTCGTACAAGACACCAACGTCAAACTCACTGCCGGTGCTGAGATCGTCGACGTCAACAGGGAAAGAAGAATCGAAGTCTTCTCCGTCCCATGATCCTATGTAGGCCTCAGCAGTGTCGTTGATCCATTGAAAGTTGTCTGTTCTGTCAAAAACGGTAACCTCCACATAGTCGTAGCTATTGAGCTCCAGAGGAAAAAAGACCTCAAATCTGGGAGCACCATCCTCGATCACACCTGTTGCCCAGGGCGTAGCAATAGTAGAGGCAGACGTCGAGGTAGCTGTGGAAGTAGAGGTGGTGTTCAAGTATTGGGCTCTCACTATCGAGAGCCCTAGCAAGCAGGAAACGAGCGAGTGTAAAAGGTTCTGCATGCTGTGTATCGTGTAAGAAGCTATGGATTTCAAGCAAAGAAAAGTTGATCACAAAGACAACGACCTTTCGTCG
Source organism: Ogataea wickerhamii (assembly GCA_030559035.1). Classification (NCBI taxonomy): domain Eukaryota; kingdom Fungi; phylum Ascomycota; class Pichiomycetes; order Pichiales; family Pichiaceae; genus Ogataea; species Ogataea wickerhamii. The sequence continues at coordinate 311,539 of JAKTQX010000008.1, read as the reverse complement.
ATATATTTATAGGCGGCCATCGATTCGCAAAGATCAGCCCCGTAATGCAGCAAAGCCTCACTGTCTGTATTCACTCATCATGTCGTTCTTTACCGTGCATTTGCCGGGAAACAAGACGTGAGTTTAGATGGCTGGGTACTCCAGATTTCCAAAAAAGCCTAATGAGGTGGCGCGGCGGTGAGGCTCATGAACGTTTGATGAAATCCCATGGAGACTGCTTTTTGAAGGGTATTTCAAGTAACTTTCTCGGACTTGGGCGACCTAAGTTCTAGAGAAAGCAAGAGTTATATCGCTACATCTCCAATGCAATAACTAACCTCATGATAATTGTAGTCAAGTGAGCCTAACCTAGTTGCTCTCTTAAAGTTTGTTCCAGTGCCCTGGTTTTTTTTTAAGCTGAAAAATTAAAAAACCAGCCACCCTCTGTTAACAACCAGTTTTTACGCATACTATTCGGGCATTGATTAATATCTTGAATGCCTGAGAGCAACATTCTTATATCCAGCTCCCTCATAGTCATCCAACAATAACAACAAGAAATTGATAGGTAGTATAACAATACAATATACAAAGGGTCGAAAGACGTGCATCATCGGATCAGATGCATCAGCATCAATCTATACATTAGTACTGCTGTAACTCCTTGTACGTCATCTCATATTTGATCCAGTTCGACAAGCAATTCTGACTGTGGACATTTTCAGGAGCGAAGTAGCCCGAATCCTCAGGAGCCGAACACTTGTCGGAGTTGGGAATTGACTTGTATGGAGAGTGATGATATCCTATGTCTCTGAACCAATGAATCTTAGATTTATCCTCAAAAAGTGCCACTCCAATAGAATGGACTGGAGCGTCTCCCCATCTTTCGTAATAGAATCCTCCTGCTTGCTCCAGAGAATCCATCCACGCGGAGTATGCCTCCCCTCTATAAAAGTCCATATTGGCGATCTCAAAGTTGGACCAGAAATGGCATGTTGAATATCCATTAGCCTGCTTGGTATACTCAGGATGCTGTATAGTGTCGGTGAGCCAGCGGAATGCTCCATTTGGATGGACATATTGTGGGTTCTTTTTGATGAAGTCGATTGTGACGGGCCACAGTGTTTCAACTGTGAGCGGGTCGTCATAGAGCGATATGGCAAACCCGTATGTCTTATCATTGTCCTCCATAAACTTGAAAATATCGTAATCAATAGAGCAGTAGTAATCTGTGCTAGGCTCGAATCTCCAATACCACTTGAACTTCTTTAGTCCCTCCAATTTATAGAACCAGGCTGAGTTGAACCTACACATATTATGGTAACTCTCCATGGAAGCATACTGCACTCCGTTCTCTGTCAGTTTTGCAATTCCTTCCTGCTCCTTTATGGGGTCGATATTATCCGGCTTTCTCCAAATTTCTTGAGGAATAACCTCGAAATGCACGTCTCCAGAAGCGTGCCTCTTGACGGTCTCAATGAATTCATCGGTAAAGGCCTCATCACTGACAAATGTGTAAGGGTAGTGAAAGTTGTAATTCCAGGTAGTTTCAATTTGTCGTATTGTATGAATAATCTGCTTGAGCTCCTTATTTCTAACCAATGTGAGCAAAGTCGCGTTGGCCCTAGGGTACTCTGCCTTTGTCAGTACACGTTTAAGCCCATTCTCGTTATACACCTCATTATACGAGAGCTTAGCGAATTTGGGCTCTGTCACCTTCTTCGAGTACACTTCTCTGTAGAAGTCCATGTTTTCGCCAACAATATCATCGCTGGTGTTATTGAACTTCAGACTATCGAACTCTAAAACTTTCAGTATCTCATCAAATGTCAGTTTTCCATCATGATCCTGATCCACGAGCAACTCTTCAGTCTGTGGCTTTGCTGTTCCCATCAACCTATCATTGAACTTCAGTCCATATTTGGATATAGTGGATGAATACTTTGTCAATTTATTACCTCTGAAGGTGCCTGAATACAGCCTGCTAGTGCCTTCGGATGCTGAAGATGAACTGAGTATCGTGATAAGTAGGACAGAGGCTATAATCGCACCCAAAAAGTACCTTATAGACCTTCTTGTCGTCATCTCGAGACGTGTCGATCAGATCCACCTATTGACAGGAGATAAAGAAGAAACAATACCGACACGTGAATTCGAGATCGCGGGACCAATCTCAGTACTCTCAGGTTTCCTACTTGTTGCTGCAAGAAGTTAGAGGAACTCACTTATGTTGACAAGTGATCATGCCCCTGAAAACCCCTTTAGTGAAGAAAGAGCACGGCGAAAATTTAAAAAAATTAGCACCAATTTTGCAACGGTAACAGAAACTGGTAATTTTTAGGTCGATCGGCGCAGACGTGCTGACGACCTACAGATTGTTTTTCTGGAGAGATCGAGGGCAAGATTCGTATTGAAGTTCTGTTAGTGACAGTTTGATGCGTTTCAATCTAATGAATTGCCGCTAAAAGAGTAACTGTTGACCAAGCATGCACGTAGATTCGCAAAAGCGGAAGCCATTTAGACTTTCTGCCACCCTCTCAGGACACGAGGATGACGTGCGAAGTCTGATTTCAATAGGAGATGACGTTATAGCTTCGGGATCTCGAGATTCCACTCTAAGATTGTGGTATAGAAAAGACCTCCGGTCGTGGAGTGAGCCTATTATATCGTACAAGTCTAGCAGTTTTGTCAACAGCATGGCAGTGTATGATGACGGTGATTCTCAGTTTGTCGTAAGTGGAGGAAATGATGGGTTGATCAATCTCACTTCTCTCGCCCATACCCTAGATGTGGTGGATCCCGAATATTGTTTGGTGGGTCATGATTCGAACGTCTGCAGTCTCGATTCGAAGGGGGATCGGATTATTAGTGGCTCTTGGGACTCAACAGCCAAGGTCTGGAAAAAAAATGGGGAGGTTTTGTACGATTTGAAAGGCCATGAAAACTCTGTATGGGGGGTGAAGTTTGTGTCTGACGAAGAGTTTCTGACTTGTGGGGCTGACAGAACCGTTAGGAAATGGAGAAAGGACACTCTTATTGAAACGTTTGTGGCTCACAGGGATGTAGTTAGAGATTTGCTACTACTTTCAAATGGTAAATATGCCACATGTTCCAACGATGGATCCATAAAAATATGGTCAGAAAATGGCGTTATACTAAAGACTCTATCTGGTCATGACAGTTTTGTGTACTCATTAGCTCTCTTACCCACAGGCGAAATTGTGAGCTCGGGAGAGGATAGAACTGTCAGAGTGTGGAATCAGAATGGTGACAGTGTACAAGTGATTTCTCTTCCCTGCATCTCTGTCTGGAAAGTTATTGCATTGCCCAACGGAGACATTGCAGCAGCCTCTAGTGATTCTAAGATACGTGTATTCTCTAGAGTAGGATCAAGAGTTGCCTCCAGAGAAGAGCTGGATCAGTTTGACACTGAGCTAAAAAATTCATCCATTAATGAAAGTGTTTATGATAATGTCAACAAAGATAACCTTCCTGGGAAGGAGGCACTTTCTATTCCTGGTAAGACAGAAGGTCAAACCCAGATGATCCGCACGGATCTGAACGCAATTGAGGTATATCAGTGGGGTTCCAATTCTTGGTCAAAAGTTGGAGAGGTTGTTAGTTCAACTTCGACTAACCAAAGAAAGGAATACTTGGGCAAAGACTACGACTATATTTTTGACGTTGATATAGAGGATGGTAAAGAGCCTCTCAAGCTGCCTTACAATCTTTCTGAAAGCCCTTATGAGGCAGCGGACAAGTTTCTGGTCGATAACAATCTTCCTGCTTCCTATTTACAACAGATAGTTGACTTCATTCTACAAAACACAGGAGGCGTCAGTCTTACCCGGTCCCCGGGAGATAACACTTCAGTTGAGCCCTATCAAGATCCTTCTTACGGTAGGAGCAACCATAGAGGAACTGGAGTCGTGAATAAGAAGGAAGGAAAAATCTTGCCTCAGACGGAGTATCTATCATTTGTTAAACTGGATGAGCCAAGACTAATTACGGGATTCACGAAACTGAATTCAAAGCAGCTGACAGAATCCCAGATAGATGTTCATGAGTTCGAGACCTGTATAAATTGTCAGGACTATGAGAAATTGAATGCTATAGCTTCCAGTATTATATTGAACTGGGATGATTCCTCAAAGCTTATCGGATTTGATATTTTAAGATCAACGATTTTAAAAGTGAAGCCATTTGAAAGCCTCTTTGAATTAATCAAGATAGGTTTGCAGTCTGAAACGCCGAGAGTTGTTATGATGACAATCAGGTTGCTGATCAATATATTCAGTGCAAAGTCGTGGGGACAGACTATTTTCATGGATCCGGAACTGATTGATGTGATCTTTGTTAACAGCTTGATTGAACTTATTGATAAAGAGAAGTTGATGGGAATTACTCTGTCGACGCTTCTAGTCAATTATTCGGTTTTGATTCTCAACACCAGTAGTACTGGACTGTACCAGAGATTTGTTACAATTTTCAATGCGTTTGGTCCTAAGTTGTTGGGGGAGGAAGAGTCTGCATATCGAGTGCTCGTTACTTACGGTACTCTCTTGAACTTCAAAGCAAGCAATGATGATGTCGATTCTAGTATTCTGTCAGGCATCAAAGCCCGTTATAAGTCTGCAAGATTTGCAACAGTCATCTCTGAGATTTGACATACTCTGTTGGTCAGTTACAAACTCCGTTCTGTTTGAAAGCGGACACCACCTTGTCATACACTGAGTTTACTGGCTGGTCACAACTAACGTTGACCACTTTTCCTTGGGATTCATAGTATTGCACCACTGGGTAGCTTGTTTCCACAAACACCTTGAATCTCTTTCTAATGCTTTCTAGGTTGTCGTCGGCTCTTCCAGACGTCTTTCCTCTCTCGAGGAGTCTTTTGAGCATTATCTCCTCGGGGCACTGGAAATACAAGATAAGTTTGGACTTTACAATGGAATCTTCAAAAGAGATTGCTTGGTCCATTTTTCTTGGGAAACCGTCGATGAGGAATTTGGTTTTGCCATGGTTAATCTTTTGATCAAGGATGGCCTTTTTCAGCAGGCTGATGGTGATTTCTTGAGGCACGATGAGACCTTCCTTGATGTAGTGAGCAATTAAAGATCCAAACTCAGAGTCGGGGTTAGCCTGTTCGGCTCTCAACAGGTCTCCGGCAGACAGATGTACAAAGTTGTAGTCCTTCACGAGTCTGGCGCACTGGGTTCCCTTTCCGGAGCCTGGGCCTCCCAAGACAAATATCACGTCCACCTCCGAGTCTTTGAAGAGCGGTCCCGAAGGGTCTATGGAGGCCTTCGGAGGCTTGTTGACATAGTTGAGGTTGTAGTATGTGATGCCGACGGCGAGGCCTCCCAAAAGCAGCAGTGGCACAAAGTGCTTACTGCGACCTGAGCTGGACGCTGAGGAGTAGGATCTGGAGCAGCAAGCGGACGGAAGAGAACGTCTTGAATAGTTGAAGGAGGTGGAGGAGAGAAGAAGAGACGACGATGGAAGGGCCCTGCTGGGGATGAGTCTGGGACGAAGGACAGACATGTTGAGAGGCCAGGGGTTTTTCTAGGAGCTGTACGACGGCTTTTCCGTGTGTGGGATGGGGAACTTGCAGCACTGATAAGCAAACACGCAAACTTAAAATTCAGTTGGAGAGAAAGTTTCGAGGTGTTATTTTTATATATATTATTTTTTCAGCCTTTTAGACCCCCCTCGCTCTCGTCTAGATAGGAGAAAGAGAATAACTAATGAGGGAAAAAAGCTACGGGACGAAAGTTGCCAACGTTACAGTCTATGGTATGTAAATAAATATGTGTGGGAAGATCGAAATCACCATCTTATCATAGACATGTCGCTTCTGACTCTGTTGTAATCGAACAAAGCCTCAATTTGGCCGGTTCCTGCCATAGCAATGTCCTGGTCGTATAGGTATTTCTGGGCCCACGCACTCACCTCTTTTCTGGAGATATCATCCACAGTCTTGATCAACTCGGATTCCGACTCCTGGTAGCCCTTCAGAAGAGCATCAAAGGCGAGGGTTGCGGTGTCTGAGGCAGCGTCCGCAGGAGCAAGGAGCTTGAGCTTGAGTTCTGCCTTGGCCTTTTCAAACTCTGTTTCTGTGAAGGAGCCAGTGGATAGTCGGTTCCAGTTCTTCAATGTAAAGTGGACGGTTTCGTCAAAGCTTTCAATTGCTGACGAGGACAGGTACGATCCCCACAGCGAGACATCAGAGAAGCCGAAGTTGAAGTGCTCCATGGAGTCGCACAATGGGTACTCGGTGAAGAACTGTGCAAGGTGCGAGCCTTGGAATGGTGCAAACAGCGAGCTGTGGTCGTAAGAACCGTAGATCTGCGATGCAACAAGCCCCGTAAAGAATCCTGGAGAGGTCACAGGCGCAGCCTCCACAGCAATCGCAACGTGGGCTTGTGGAAGCGTGTCGTCTCTGAGTCTCACGTCCGATCCCAGAAAGTGGAATGGCTCTGTTTCTGGCTTTGCCGCCGAGCCTAGAGAGAGCGAGGACGCAAACTTCACGATGGCATCGTGGTCTAAGTCTTTGCCGACAGCAACAACGGCTGTGTTCGAGGCCACGAACTGCTTGCCCAGGAAGCTCTTGAGGTCCAGGGCCTCCAGAGTACTGATGGTCTCTGACTTTCCGTATACAGGCAGCGCCAGAGAAGTTCCCTGGAATGCGGTGGAGATCACGTGCTCGTACACCCTCTGCTTTGGCGAGAGTTCAAAAGCGTCTGCAAAGTCTGCAGCCTGCTCGGCAGCAGCCTTGACGGCAGCCTCGTTGGACACGATGGAGTCCAGGCCGGACACCACACCCGCTAGGGCCTCTAGAGCTGCCTTGGAGTTTCCGTTGGCAAAAGACGCAGTAGCAAGACCAGTGACCTCCTTCTGGTTGGAGGAGGAGATCTTGACACCCGACAAGCTGTAAGCGTCAACGGCCTGTTTGGATGAGGCAACCACATTACCCACAAGAGTGGACACTCCGGAGGTGAAAGGGTTCTCACTTCTAGAGCCCGAGTTCAGGTACAGGCCGATGCTGGAGGTTTTGTAGGGGCCAGATTTGGTAGCAACGGTGAGGCCGTTAGGCAGTTTGGTTACTAGGGCCGATGAGGCCTTTCTGGATGTCGAGAAGAATCTCTTGGACAGCATTGTGGTGTATGATAGAGGAGGACCCGAAGATTGTGGCTGGAGCTCAAGACGAGAAGTGTACAGCTTTCTTTGTTTTAAAGATGTGTTTTTTTTCAGCTTGGTTGTAGAGCCAATGAGCAGATTGTCCATGTAGAAAAGTTTTTGGCGGGGTGTAGCTCGTTAGACACTGGCGGGGCCACCGGGCGACGCCACCGGGCAGGAGAATATCTTCTGCCAGGCAATTTCGCGAACATCAGGGCTTGATGGCGGAACAGGCCAATAGGAGCGCGGTGAATATTAATATACTGGTGTGAGGGTGTCTACTGGTGTACGGGTGGGATGGAGGTGAGAGAGGACGGTGAAGAAAGAAGTAGAGAGAAAAAACCTTCAATGCAGTTGCATAGAGAGAGAGAGAGGAGAGAGTGAAGTAGCGAGCAAGAGGAGTTTGTATTACCACGGCAGATATGGACGCGGCTAGGAAAGTGGCACAGGGGCTGGGCATGCGGTCACGGCCTATGAAGCGGTTTGCGCACCCGGTGACTGCGCCGTCCACATTCGTCAACACAAGAGTGCTCAGAGACAACTTCAAGCGGCAGATGGTAGAGCAGAACGAGGTCACGACGCGGGCGCTGAAGTTCATAGCACGGAATGCTGCGCTGCCTCAGCGTTTGCGTTTGGAAGCGCAGGTCCAGCTGGCAACGATGCCCAACTACACGAGAGCCAACCAGCTGCGGGGCCGGTGTGTGGACTCCGGTCGCGGCAAGGGAGTTATACGAGATTTTAGACTGTGTCGGTACCAGTTCCGGATGCAGGCTCTAGAGGGGCTTCTTCCGGGAGTGAAGAAGGGTGTGTGGTAGAGGGCGAGGAAGGGACGCTGTAAATAGAAAGAGACTGTCACATATGTTCTCGAAAGAAAATTAACTATGGCCCAAAATGCAACACTATTATTAATTACTTACTAAACTCCGAAAAACAAGATACAAACTGAGGGGCCACCAGGCCTGCTGGGATTGGCGAGCCGCAAGACGATCTCGCAGACTCGCCCTACTCGCGGTACGATATCTTCTTGGCAAGCTTCTTGAACTTTTCGGACGACGAAAAGTCCAGGCCATCTTCCTCGTGCTGAGTCTCCACGGCTGGCCCGTGCGAAGTGAAGCTTCTGCGCGTGTCCATTGAGAGCGGGTCGTCCTGGACAATCTTGAGTCTGTATTGAGCGAAAGTGCTGAACGTTCCTTTTACCGGGGCCGCAGCTTGGGGGTCGGTCTCCAGCAGGCCCGTTGTAGTTGACGAGAATCCCCTGGTAGCCCCCGCTGGCGCTACGAGGCGGGCCGCGGAGCTAGAGGATCTCTGGCTGGCAACGGAGCCAGCACGGGCGAGCAGACGTCTTGTGGTAGAGCGTGTGAGCATCGGAACGGAGCGGCGCATCTTTCTCTTTGCTACTGGTGAGCAAACAAGTGAACACTAATGAATGTTGAAAATGCGGCTGCTCCCCTCATATTAATATCATGCCTTTATGTCCGAGATATTTCACCCCCTGTGTGAAAGATCTGCTCACTCTGGTCACGAATTTTCGCGATAACCAGTTGTTGCTGAATAATGGCCTGATAGGCTATATGGCCAGTGGCTTGTGGCTAGGGGCGTCGCGTCGAATCGCAGTCGGCAGCAGCTCTGCACGCGGGGGAACAAAGAAAAATTATCCGGGATTCTACGGCGGGAGCGTGTCGGCCGCCACACTGGTCTTAGTAGGTGGCACCTGACTCGGAAACCAACTGCCCCACGTATCATCTCGTTTGTTAGGCCACACATCTAACCTGTGAGTCACGAGCTGACTTAGCTCAGTTGGGAGAGCGTTAGACTGAAGATCTAAAGGTCCTGAGTTCAATCCTCAGAGTTAGCATTTTTTTTATTTTTTTCAAATTTTTTGAATGATTTGTTGCTCTCTCGTAAGGTGTCGGCATATATTGTATTTATATTATTATCGCTGTATTGACAGATGTATCTACAAAACTCATCAAGACATATGTAGAAAGATCGAGGCCAGGAGCTTCAGATACACATGTCGACCCCCCTGACGTCAGACTCCGATGAAGATGACTTCGGAGACTTCAACAACGCTGACCAGCAATGTGTTCCCGCTAGCCCAGCTCAACCCGCAGAGGTATCGCAGCTGCTTGAGTCCATCTTCGCACCCCAATCAGTGCCGTGCAGTCCACCCGCACACATCCCGCTACTCACAGAAAGATCGCAGAGCATTTACTGTCGGCTGGTCCAAAAGCCTGAATCTCTCAAGCAGATCAACTGGAAGAAGTCCCTTATTAGGAGACAGCTCCTGCTCACCCTACAGATCCCAATTGATCTGGACGAAACGTGCCCAGCGAAAGGCAGCGCTGCAAAACAGGAAAATAGGATATACACAGATGAACATAGCCTCAACCACAACAGTCATTCAGACATGTTAAAACTCATACCGGCATTTGATAAGATAGGTCTCAATGAGAGTCAGCAAGCTGCTCTTTTGAATGATACTGAAAAACTGCTAGAATCATACTATGCAAAATTGCAAACTCCTTCGTACTACAGAAACCTGACCGACAATCCCGAGGTTCTCTCTGCCAAGCTGGACGAGCTATCAGAAATCAAACAGAAGCTTTTTGAACTGGTCAGCTGCTGGTTTCACCAATTGCAGGAAATCAGAAGTGATAACACACTGTTCTCATCATATGTGGAGAATCTTGTTGGAAATACGCAGAAACTTAGAAGACAAAGCACTAAGTAGTTTATATAGCAGAATCACCGAACACGTCGACATATAGACCTAATGCCTTGATCGGAAACATAAACTTGTAGTTTGGGTACTCGATTCCACAAGAATGATTGAACACTCCTTCTGTCTCTTCAAACAGCCATTCGCCTGATCGCTGTTGTCGCTCCAGAATAAGTTTGATTCCTCTTTCAATGATGGTCCGATCCGGATACTGCGCCAAAAGAAGCCCTATCACAGCCCATGATGTCTGCACAACCAGTGATTTTTTTGTGCTAATATAGCTGTGTGTCTCGCAGCTCTTCAGTGATTCTCCCCAGCCTCCATCTGGCAGCTGTCTTGAAGCGAGAAAATCACACCCCTTTTTAACGACTTCGCTGTTGGAATAGAACTTCTCTGTATTACTCAAAGCCTCGAGAGCAAACATACCCGCGTATGTATAACACACACCCCAGCAGCCGTACCATGACCCATCTTCATTTTGGGCACCTTCCAAAAACTTCATTGCTCGAGAAACTGCCAGTTTAATCTCTGCAGATCTGTACTTGTAATAGTTGTTGAAGTACACCAGTCCTAGCACAGAGGAGTCTGTACATTCCACATATGGATATTCAACCATAATATTGTTGAAAACCTCGGCAGGATTGATAAGCTCTAATAGGGGTGTGGCCTTCGTGCGCTCATAAGTAGAAAATGACCCAAACTCGTAGTTTCCAACATTCTGTAAGCTTAGTAAAACATCGATCGCATTCCGAAGAAGGCGGTCATCGTATAAGTTATGCACATCCTCAAATTTCTTTGACCTTAGCACCATGATTATCGCCTTGATCGACTCCGCAGTGCAATCACAAACTGTGTATCCTTGCTCTTTCGTAGAGAACCCCCATCCCCCTACTCTGCTGTCTCTAAAAGAGCCCTCCTCGCATTCGGTGTCGAATTGCGATCTTATAAGAAATTTAAAACTTCTGGCAATCATCTCATGAAACTCTGGAAGCTCGGCAAGACCAGCAGTGAAAAAATATTGGATTGCAAACGCACAGTCCCACACCTGTGATCCATTCGTACCCATTGACGTCATCCCAAGAGGCCCAAGAAATAGCGACTCGTTCAATCTGTCTGAAGCCTTCAAGAAATCAGCACCGTCTTTTCCCTGTTGTGTATACAATACAATAGTTGCAAAAGCGGCACTCACAGGAGCAATTGACAGGTATTCTGTGTTCTTCATATCCTTAAGAATGAGATCATATGCCTTCTTGAGACAATATTCCATCAGCCACTTGGGCCTCACATACTTTTCGTATTGTACTAGAACCCAGTTGGCGCAGTTCAAGAGGGTGGTATGTGGGTAATATAGATCAACCTTACACACGTTGTTTCTGTAATTTGAGAACTTGATGTCTTCGTAGGGACATACGTAGATCTCCGACCGAATCTCAACCAACAATGGGTCCAGATCACACTTTACTTTCAAGCAAGAAAGATACCCCAGAGTAAGATAAATCGCTCTGGTATGCACCCACCATTTCATAGGGTGGATCACTACCCAGTAGGGTAGAGCAAAAAGCTCTGTAGGAGCAGGATTAACGCCTTGCCAATCGTATAGGTTGAGGAGAGCCAGAAAAGCCTTGCCCCAGTGAGGAGCACCAATGGCTCCTCCCAGCTTGAGAAGCGTTCTTCTGGCTTTTTCGGTCACAGGGTGATCTTTAGGCACTCCAAGAAGACGGAGAAGCACATAGTTGAGCGTGGTTCCAAAACAGGTCGACTTATCTGTCTCATGCAGTCCCCACCCTCCATCAACTGGGTGGGCGGTATTAACCAGGTATCTTATCATTTCTCTCCGATGGCCTTCAGGAATAGTAGCCTTTGTGAAGTAAGCAACAGCCACATATCCAAACGTCATGAACATGGGTCCCTTATAAAAGTTGGGCCACGTCCCAGAAAGCGGATCCTGTATGCTTGCAAAAAACTGTCCTGCATTCCTTGCAGCTTCAGAAACAGATTTCGGAGCTGGCTTGGATTCTCTTGGAAAAGACTTATCGTTTAACAAGTACTTAGTGACGTTCGTTTGTGGATCAGATTCGTTCTCTTTTTCCAAATACTCCCATCTCTGAGCACCCAATTCAGTGGTTCTGAGTCTCCATCTGGAGGCATCCGTTCCCTGAACGCCGATATTCTCCGAGTAGTACATGGTCGACTTTCAAATCTGTTTCACATTGAGGAATATCAAAACTTCATGATCGTATAGACGTTTTTTTCCCTAAGGGTTATTATTACTACTATTCCTATCGCGAAAATTATTCTCTTGTAGAGACCACTAGATTTTCCAGCAGCGAGTCTCAGATTTAATACCATCGAAAGTAAGACAATTGTCGATGGTAACATACTGGTTTGTTAGGATCTTGATCACTTCTTGAGCAGCCATTCCTCCAACGATAGCACATATGTTGTGTAGTGAACACCCTTCGGACCTCAGAAGTTCATCTAGAGTGAGCTCAAGGCCCTCTGGGAAGGTGGTCACATTATTAAAATGGCAGAGTATGGAGATGGCTGTGGCCCTGACTTCAGGTAGATCTTGCGCGGTCGGAAACCTCTCGAACTGTCTGTAGAAGTCCTCGATTGCCAGAAATGCCAGCATTATGTTGACGTGGCTCAGAGCGCCATTGTCATCTTCGTTCTCAATCAAGAGAGTGCTATTGAAACTCTCTTTCGATCCGCGATGTACCTCCAAATACCGGCAGTTTTTCACAAAAAGGTCAACATTCTGCAAGACTATTTTGTCCTCTTGCGTACCTTCCTGTTGCAAAAGCTCTTCCACGAACTCCAGGATCTCCTGCTTGTCAGATTCATGTTTCGCTGTGTACAACTTTTTCAATTCAATGTAGTGCGATGTATCTGAATCCATGTCCGGAAAAGTCCCACTCAAGGGAAGCGTCTTATGGCGCTTATGGAACTCTTTTAGTGCCTTGAGACACACCCAAAACAGTCGATTGGGTCCATCAATAGAAGCAGACTCCAAAAGCTCGAAAAGTTGCTCGAGCCGAGGAGGTAGCTGACGGGAGTCCCGGGTGATCTGAGCAGCTCTTTTGTATGCCTCTTCAGTGTTGGATTCGTCTGACCGCCTCGTCATCCTGATCGTGTCCCTAATCTCCTTCGTAGTTGGCCGCCGGCCATGCTCCTTGATGAATTTCTGGTAAAGCTTCGTCAGAATAATGCTGTATGGTATTAATGAAAAAGATTCGTCAGTCAAGCTTTCCAGAGGTATCGAATCTAAATACTCTTGAAGCTCTTCCCAGGGGAGATCTATTCGAAGATCCTCAACCTTGTTGTCATGGCTCTCAACTATCGTCTGTTCAGGATAGGATATGCGAATGAGCGCGTAAAACCCTAGAGAAAATGCTCGTACCAACGGCACCTGCAGCTCCCAAAGTATATTCATCAACTTCTGTGACATTTTCGCACCAAAAGAACAGTCTATCACGCACCGGAACTGCTGCCAGTAATGCTCTTTCTCAATGGCCACGCTGAGATCTTCAACATGACATTCTATTCTGACATCCGGATTCATCACCTGTAGATTCCTGGCAACAGCTTCTACCCTCTTACTACCCTCATCACCCAACTCCAAGAAGAAATTACTAGATATGTCTGTCTCAGTAACTTCCGAGTCATCTAAGATCACTATTCGCCCTACTCCTGGAAGAGCAAGATTTTTTAGAGTCTCGCAAGCCACAACAGAAGTATTTATAACACAAATGCTCGAATCCGTCAGACATTGCTGTCCAGAGGGATTCCACAGTCGCACCTGTCGGTCGTACTTATTTCCCACATCCTTATCTTCCATTGTACCGCTATATTAGAGGCAGCTGTGTTTCATGATATATGCCAAGTTATACTTGCATCTTCTCGGTATTGATTCACGAAAAATATATGTAGATATATATATCTCGAGAGACCATTTCGTTATTACGTAATCACTAAAGAGCCTTTGATATACACACTTCCACAACCCTATCCATACACTCAGCATATCGCACACGCAGGCGCATCAGGATCTACTATATGGCCATACTGCTCTTTGAAAATTTCCTTCTCGTTCTCTGCCTGCTTCTCTTTGACCTCTTTAGGAAAGTAAAGCTTGAGATAAGCCATCTGGGCGACATCCAAATTTCCTTCATCAGCATTCAGTAACACAGCCTGTCTACAAAGAGGGCATCTGTCCTCGTCTTTTCGTTGCAATTTCACCAGACACCGTACACAAAACAGATGGCCACAGTTAAGTCTGATAGGTTTGAATGCCACAGAACAGCATATTGGACAGGTGTAATCATCAATTTGGGGAATAATGTTGAGAATTCGCTGCGAAATCACAGCGCATATATCCTGGGATACTGAGCTACTCAGCAAAGTGATCTTCTTTGACCTGGTCACCATGTCTGGGAATACCTGTTTGGAATTGAGTCTGGTACGCTTATCAAACTTCTTGAGAATCTTGGCCACAGCTATGTTGTTCAGCATTTCGTACCTGGACACACGCAAAACCCCCAGGTTGAGCTCCTTGAAGTATCTGAACGCATCCAAAGAGCTTTTGTGCCTGAAGTTTTTCAGCATAGCCTCTGCTTCCACTGTCTCCATGAATTTAGCAAACCGGTCTCTTGCCTGCTGTATATCTACATCACCAGCTGTTCTCTCTGTGGTACTGAAAAACACCTCTGTCTCGATATACAGCTGGAAAATCCGTCTCCAGGGATAGATGTCTGACCTGCGAGCAGAAGGGCTGCCCACTTTCGCTATCATGTTAGCAATAGACTCTACATTCAAACGAATCTCTTTTTCTCGAGCCAGTTTGAACTCACTCAAATCTTCTAGCTCATCATACAATGTTTGGAAGAACTTGGTATCCTCATGTAGACTTATCGCGATCTTGTGATGCTTCTCTTGATCCACTTCGCAGATCTTGGGGCATTCCATAGGCTCAATAGAGTAGATATAGCCCAATTTCTCCAATTTCTCCTTTATAGCGATCTCCATATCCGGCAACATCTCAAACGCCAGCTGAGGATATACATCTTGGTGCACTTTTTCGGTGTCGTAGGTGAACTGTATATCCTCCTGCTTAAGGCCAATTGCTTCCAGCTCTCCAACCACCTTCGTTATTCGCTTTTTGAGGGCCTTATACTGGATAGCTTTCCTAGTCCACTCCTCAGGAACATTATCTTCTTCCAGCATCTGCTGGAAGAATTTGGCAAACTTCATGTTCCAGGAATCAGTACATATCAAAACCGTTATCCTATCACCAAAGGTGCCTTTTTGCTATTCTTGAAGCTGGGTGAGATCTCAAACAACCTTTCCTGCAACTTCAAGTTCTTTCCAACAGACTTATAGTTGTGGTTCCTGTAGTACCATGCTGGAAATAAACCACCCTCTATCACTACAAATTTCAAGGTCCTGTATCACCTTTCCTCATTATGTACATGAAAAACATCAAAAGCAATTTGTGGTTATAAAGTTTTCACCCCTACAGAAAACGTGCTACTTCCCTATACGGAAGTGAATAATTCATCTTCAACTTCTAGCATACATAACTGATTAGATATAAGCAAACGGAGTCAGATCAATGGCCAGCTTACTTTTTCTTCTTGAAAATCCCTGTAGCAGTACCTAGAACTTTTCCACCAACTTTACTCAACACTTTACCCGTTCCTTCGACCTTGCCCGAGGCGTTAAGACCAAAGTTGGGCAATTGTTTTTCTGCACTCAATAGCGTCAGATATTCAGGTTTGAATGAAGCCTCAATTTCTAACTCTCCAGCAGAATTTCCATCGTCATCCAGTAGAGAAAGAGTCCAAGACTGCTCAGACTCTGCAAAAGGATTCACCTCTTTCAGATTAAAGGTGACCTCTCCTAGCTTATCGTCCTGTTCTAATCCCAAATCCCAGTCCAATGCCTTCAGTCGAAGTACCGAAGCCACTCTGTTTGGCACCTCAATTTCTGTTTCCTCATTCCATACAGGATTCAATGTCTTCTTGATCGTCTTGGTCTTGAACTTCTCTTCACCATTCAAATAGACCTTGCAGAATGGATCTGACTTACCGTTTGAGTCAGCAGCAGGAAGATCGTTACCTTTCTTGATTTTAAGTCTCAGCTTACCTGTGTTTCCCACAGAGTCTTCATCAGGTAAAGAGCTCATAATGACTGGAATCCATCGCGTCTGTAGAGAGATATCCACCCCATTAGAAAGCTTGATTACCTGTGGTTTTTCATATGCATGCTTGAGAAGATCTATAGTCTTCATCGTTACCTCCCCAATTCCAGGCTTTAAAAGGTTGCTTCTCTTTGACTCACTGAACTTGAATGTCACAAGCGAGTGCTTCAACTCTTTAACCAATGTGTCTCCCGTAACGTTGATCCTGTTGTCTCTTGGCGAAACTTTCCGAGACTCAAACACATCATAAGCAGCCTTGTCAAAATAAATCTGTAGATAGCCATCTCTGGGAAAAGTACCATCAAGAAGAGTGAATACAATCACACCGCAATCATAATCAGGAACTTTGCTTAGAGGTAAGTCAAGTTTAGCTTTTGAATCCTCACTGTCGTCATCTTCTTCTTCGTTCTCTCCGACCTTAACAGTCGGGTTCTTTGTCACCTCTCCTACACTCTCCTTCTGAGCTAACACCTCTTCCTTTTTCCGACGCTCAATGATATCATCGGGACTCATTACTGGCATAACTGGGAAATATGCCAAACTATAAGTAACAGTACCCTTAGCACCCTTCTTTCTGTGAACAAGTCTACCAGTTTCCACATCTCCGACAGTTTCAATAGCCTCTCCCTTTTCATCGAACTCTATGAATTCATTCAATCTCACCTGGAATGATCCGAGAGTTCTATCAGGAGTACTTCTTTGAACATCCATAGCCTCAATAGAGATTCGTTGATTTGGAGAAGAAATTGGCACATACAGGGATTCATTGTAAATGGGGTTCGTGGTTGAGTCCAAAGTCAAAGTGCGCCCTTTTTGTATACCATTGATCATGATTCTAACATATGGATCAATCACTCCGATCTTCTCCAAATTGATCAGGTTCTCAGCTTTAGCAATGTTGATGCGAACAACACCAAACGGCTCAGTATAGCCAATGTGTCCATCGGTACCTGTCATCGCCACAGAGTTCCAGTTACAAGACAGTTTCACCTCACCTAGTCCTTTGCTCAAAGTTACCCACTCGTTCCCGACAAACGTTGAGTCAATAACATCAACTAAACGTAAGGTTGTAGATCCCACGATTTTTTTGCTCTTGGAATCCCGCAGAACAACGCGAACCTTACAACGAGATCTGTCGGTTATGATATCCTCATATGTTTGATTCCAGGAAACCTCTTTACCTGACACAACAGGTGATGTTAATTTCTTTTCTTTGTTGACATGGAGTTCAGCAAACACGGATGCTGGTTTTGCCTCGTCCACACTAAATGATCTGGCACCTAAAAGCTGTAGATTAACAACGCCCGTATTGAGATCTGGCGGAGGGTTGTAAGAACCATCCGGTAACTGTGAACCTTGCAGTGTTTTCATCAACTTGAGATCAAATGTAACACTACCCGCTGGCTTGTTGTTTCTTAAAATTGGCAATGTTATGTCTCTTAGTTGTCCCTTAACCATGATACTCTCCAAATCATACAGAGTTGCACCCATGAGTTTGTCTTTTCTACCGTCTGATTCATTTTCATCGTATAGAACAATGGACAACGGTTCAGAAGATGACTTCAACATCACATTGACTTTCTGGTTCCAGACTGGATCCATGGTATCAGGGATGACCCTAGTTTTAGTCAATACCTGGTTACCAAAACCGAAAGTCAAATATGGGTCAATAGTGTTGTTAAAGGTATCTGCTGCCTTCAACCCCTTGGCATGTTTGACATTTAGTTCCAAGATACCAAGAGCACCACCCACACCATTACCAGCCAAAAGTTGTTCCAGGTTTAGTTGAAATGAGAGAGGATCAAATACCATAGGACCCGCAAATTTCCTAACCATTTCATTGATAAACAGAAAGATTCCGGGAAGATTTAAAAACTCCCATGCAAAAATGGAGTCGCCTCCGAAAGGCTTTGCAACGAAATCAAAATGAGGAGCCTCCATTAGTGACAAGTTAACGGTTTGAATATGTGGGAAATTTGCCATCATTCTCAGCCGAACTCTAAACTTTGCGCTGAATGATACATCAGATAGAACGATAGGGAATGTCAAACCAAACAATTTGATTTTCACTATAGTGTGCTGATTGGTACGATTTTTCGTCTGCTTAGCAGTTGTATCCTCCAATGCGTTTGGAATGAAAGACACCCACCAATCCATAACAGTGACATCATTGTCAGTTCTTTCTAGCGTTCTGACTTTATCAACTCTTGGTGGCTTCGTTCCAACTGTCAATGTGTGTACCCAGATTTGCTTGATAAATCCAGGGATTGGTAGCTCAGCGAGGATTGGATTTGCCTGATCGCAAACCATCTGACAAATAGAAGGCTCCAAGAATATCCAATATTTATCTAAAAACACATTCAGCCAATCCATGGACTCGAAATCATCTTCGATATGGTTAACAGAGAACTCACGCTGAGCCTCAAGTCGCAAGCTTTGTCTGTATTTCCTGATAGAGCTTCTGTAGTAGATTGCTGATGCCACAGTGATAAAAAATACAGGACCAATGGAAAAGCCGAATCTTCCTAGCAGCCAAGAAAGATATCCTCCGATACCCAGAATAGCTATGTTATGATACCAATCTCCGTACGCAACTTCGGGTAAATACTCGTCCAAAATCGTAGACTTGATCAGCAAATCCATGATTTCGTCATCTGGGTTCAAGTCGTCTCCATGTTCCCAGCCAGTGACCTCCCTCCAGCCAGTAAATGCAGCATCATGTGGTTTTCTTTTGGCATCCTCTAACAGTTGTCTCTTTTGAAGAGTCTCTTTATCGATTGACTTGCTAACTGGACCATTGAGATCCAATCGCTGAAGCCCTTCAAGTGAAGTACCCCTTCTTGAGAGACCTGCGGCCTGTGTTTCACTAGAGCTCATGTTTCCATAAACACCTAGTGTATTGCAGTTGTACTATGTTGTTTCAACTCTGAATACCCACAATTGGCTTAAAAATGATACCTTGTTCTTGTGACCAAGCAAATGAAACGACACGCAAGATTCGTAGAAAAAAAAACACCCTCTCCACTTTCCTAATTCCACTAAAGGTTTTAGTCTGCTGCCATGAAGATTGCGCGTGTAAATAAGCTATCGCATCTAGTTACTAGCCGCTGAGAAAAACTTTGTGGCGCATGTGAGCTCAGTATTAAAATAATAGTGCGAGCTGCACACAATATGGGCTGCTGAAAATTGCTATCAGTATACAAGTCGACATTACTAAAGATAAAAAAAATTCCTGGGGTCTTTAGCAACTATCAAGAAAGATCAAGATCCATCATGCAATATGGCCCGTACGGCTCGTGTAAAGACAGCTTGTCAAAAATGCAGGTCGCTGAAACATCGTTGCGATTTCGAGTACCCTAAATGTTCTCGGTGCCAAAAAGCTCGGATCAGTTGCCAAGTTCAAGATCCTATAACCAAAAGCTTAAAGCCTCGTGAGTACTACGGTAAGTCTGCTGGTATTTCACACTGTGATGGAAGTGGTACAGGTGCGGTAAATGGTATGGATCTAGAAATGGGATTGAGCTCCACCTGGTCGCTTCCTTGGGGATTTAATTTCAGTGTAGATAACGACAAAGTTAACGAAATTTCCGTGTTTGGTGAGAGATTAGGATTAAACGAGACAGATAATGAACAGAAGAGGCATCTGAGGCTCATGAGAGGAATAGCAAAGCTTCCTGAACGGGACACAATGAGGATACTGGCAACCGATTACTTCAACTACTCTTGGACACAGTATCCTGTAATTGCTAACGATGATAGCGTTTTTCGCAAAATAAATCTGATTAGTGACTCGCTGGATTTGATAGATAGCACCAAAATGGACAACGTCGATTACGTCCATTATTTGCTTACCCGCTTCAATGCATACGACCTGTTTCTTGTCTACATCCTTGTTGCCATTGGATTGGCAATAAGCAATAATCGGAAGATGACTGAGGTTTCTGCTAGCCAGAAATACTTTCTCACTGCTACCGTATTTTTTAACAAATTTGTCAGAGCTGATCTTCCCAAACAAGGCATCAAGAGTGTAGCTGAATCAAATAATGTTCAGATCAAAGTTGTTCAATGTTTGCTGTTGATTGCATCATTTGGTCTACTCGAGCCTGTGAGCCCAGGAATATGGTATGTCATCTCTACAGCGGTATCCCTTATTGTAGACATGTCACTTCACCTCGAATCGACACTCAGGAGTTTGGAAAATTACTACAAGACAAAGCTCCCCCAAGAACAGCCTGACTCTTACGATATCTACTTTTTTGATGACCTTCATTGCTATAACTACAAGTATCTTCATCGGTGTCTCTTTTGGAGTTGTTATTCTTTAGAAAGACAAATCTGCTGTTACGTCAACCGTCCGTTTGTTCTTTCAGACTCAGATATCAGTTCCTCCAATGAGCTGGGTGACCTTCCTCAATTTGTTGTACCCAAGTTCTTCATACGTTTGCGGAGAATTCAGAGTCGCATACAGCAGGTTCTTGCTTCATTGACAACGCCTGTCTTACATCCCAATGTTTCTCTGGATGATTTCACCAGAAGTATTCACAGTGAGCTAAATGTTCTTCTCTCGCATTTTTTGGAATTTACAGTAACGGCTCCAGATCCGGCTTTAAAAGAAGCGTTGGCTTTTCTGGGGGATTTCGTTATGTTGAATTATTATCTTCTGCTGCAAATGTTATACAAACCTACGAAACAAAGGTCCAAACCAAGTCAAGGTGAGCTTCAACTACTCTTCAAAGTATCCATACAGATTGTGATATCGTACGACAAACTGGCATCTCTGAACAAGATCAACTATAAGTATTTGTCAATTCACTCCATCTATCAATCAGGTATGAGTTTCCTTTACGCCCTTCTCAACTCTAAAATTTTGAGACTCAGCGATGAAGTGATTCTCTACGCTGACGGTATCATGGAGAAAGTCTTGAATCTCATCAAAGTTTTAAAAAAGGATTGTCCCCCTGCAGTATCGACATACATAACCCTGCTGAAAATGTACACTAATACCAAAACTTTGATTAGCAAGCAGCAAGCAGAACAAAAAATCAAGAAAGAGGATGTCTCGGGAAAGGTTCGCGATCTCTCTGAGTTTCTTCTTCCTTTAACTGGCGATGACAAGATGCTACTGTTCCCAATCGCAAACACCCCTGAGTATGGGGACTCTAGTATCAACCTCGGAGATTTCGTCAGCAATATAATGGATCAGCGTGAGATAATCCAGTTACAGCAGCAGGTTATGGTGAGCAACCGTGCTGCAATATATCCGCTGGAAACTATAGATGCGGCTGTTCATGATCCAACGCTTCCTGCTGCGTTCGGAAATAATGTCGCAGATTTGATAAATCATGTCTCTGCCTATGAAGCAGAATTCTGTTCCGGGGATGAAATAACAGACATCAATCAAGTTTGGAACGTGCTTTTTGAGCAGCCATTCAATTTGAAGGACACAATGTTATCTGGAGTCCCTGTTCCCGATAACTAAAGTTTTGTTTTTTTTTTGATATAAACTCTTGTAAGTTGGGAATATGGTACCCCAAAGAATCATCATAAGCTCACTAATTATCTTGAGGATTGTGAATATTTAGATTAAGTTGTATATTGTCTTATGTCCTAAGAAAGAGAGCTATCATTATACTCTCCTGAGTCAGAGTAGGGTTTTTTGTCTGTGGATGAGGATGGAGAAATGTCTGCGGGGTCTGTAGGCGAGTTATCTATTACATCTTCTAAAGTTGAACTGTGGGTATCAGAGTTAACGGGAGCTGTTGAAACGGATGATAAAGAGTTCTTCTCCGACCCTGGGGGTACTTCAAATCCTAAAATACCATTCCCTGAATGAGAAAAGCCTTTTCTCATGAAACGGGTT
This sequence comes from Ogataea wickerhamii, assembly GCA_030559035.1. Classification (NCBI taxonomy): domain Eukaryota; kingdom Fungi; phylum Ascomycota; class Pichiomycetes; order Pichiales; family Pichiaceae; genus Ogataea; species Ogataea wickerhamii. Next base: position 289,600 of record JAKTQX010000008.1, on the reverse strand, counting down.
GTTAGTGGTCGCAGATTGTGATTCCCAAAGAGTTTCCTATTGAGATGAGAAGCTAGTGACGTTTTCTCATTCACATCAGATAATGACGTTGGAACTGAAGATGCTATTGAAGACGGTGCTTGATTTCTTCCATTGGCGCTACCGTTGATTGTTGTATGTAGCTCTGGGTTGATAACGCCACAAGGGCCCTTGGAAAATATCGTTGGCGGTGGATTAGGAACCCCACATGGTCCATGAAGATTCGGGCTTGCTAATCCAATGGCTGCATGAGAATCTCCCAGGTTTTCTGAATCTAGTTGATTTTGGGCAGTGCTTACGAAAGAGAAGTAAACGTTCTCTTTCAAAAGTGAAAGGGCGAGAGCCTTGGCTCTCAAGAGAAATCGCGGGTTATGGAACTCACTAGGACACACAGGGTTTTTATCTTCCGATATAATCATATTTCTGACATCATTCGGTAGATTTAGTTGATCCAAAGACCCTTCCACGATATAATCATCGATGATTTTCCGCCATTCATTTTCAAGGTCTGAGTTTTTGTATCGTTCGTGTGATGTAGCATTGTCCGCTACACCTTCAGCTTTCACAGCTGATTTCGTTTTTTCCTTTATATCACGCCTCGTGGCAAGCTTGGAAGAACATCTAAGGCAGTGAGAGCTTCCCTTAAATATCTTGTTCCATAAAAGTTCATATCTGTTGATCTCAATGAGAAACTGCAAATTCTCATAGCAGTGGTATTTCGAAATGTAATGCTTGAAGTTGTCAGCACTCAACTCGTATCCACCAGGTACGTCCTTTTCAGATAGCTTAGGGACAGAGGACTCGGGATAACAAGAAGTGACAAGTTCCTCAAGTGTGGGAACTCGAAGTAGACGCTTGTCGTATGATATTGCATGCCTGCTGCCAGCATGCTCGTCTGTCCGTTTATACGTCATATTTTGCGTCTCATGGATATGTAGTCAAATCTGACGCGGTGTTTCAAAAACTCTCAGTCCTCTTCTTTTAACTAAGTCGACATGACACGACAAAACGCTGTAGTATCGTACTTAGTTTGCATTTTTTTTCCTACCCTGATTCAATAACAGGTTTCTGCAATTTTTTTTTTTGTTCCATACAGATTGACAGCTTACACCCTATTCTAAAATCTATTATTCTCCTCAATAAGAAGTAGCAAAGGATTTCCCTGATCACGTCATATAATTTTATTTTGCCGGGTAACAGAACTACAGAAATATGCAGTATTTTTGCGAAAAAGGGAAAACCAGCCATCGGCGTTGTGGACATTGATTGGTGGAGCTCTCTTATTACGTAAGTGTTGACCAAGCAAGCAGCTTTTTTGACGCCTAGTAGGTGATAAGAATCTGATAAGGAGGCTGACCCTCAGAGAAGGATTAGCTCAGGCGGAGTGATCCAGCCATCAGTCAAGGCATAGAGCGAGCTAGTCTAGGTGACTGGAAAGGTATTGGATATCTGCTACGGGTACTTGCCGAGAGCCGCTCCGTATCTGACCTGCTTGACGATTAAAGGTATCACCGGGGGGAGAATTAGGAATCATCTTCCAGAACACCTCCTGGTGGTTCGTGTCTCCCATCACCTCAGCTAAACAATCCCAACAATCCCTTATCATGAATAACATTTCATCTAACGGTTCTTCTTCTGTGCCAGCAGATACCACTGGCACCGCTTCTGATGGATCAGATTCAAACCCCAACGGCAATCTATTGACCCCGCAGTTATGCCCTGTCGAAACTATTGAACACACTACTCCACAGAGATCAGAGCCCCTTCCTTCTGATATAACGACCATGTCACTGTCATCTCCTCCTCTGACCCCTCCAGTTCGTGTGGTTAAGCGGCTGACCCCGTTGGGGAAATTCAGTCCCAGAAAGAGAGCATCATCTCTGGATGATGATTTACAATCTCATCAGTTCCGGCGACTTCAGTTACTAGATAAAAGGGTAAGCCGTGCGGCGTCCTACACAGAGTCAATACTAGAGAAGGTGAGTACAACAAAGCACCAGCAACTACACCGAAGGGAGAGATTACTTCAGAAACTGAATCATGCTGCCAAAAATAAGGAGAAATATATCGATCACAAGCGCCTCATAGCGACGAACACCATCAAGTCCATTGGTTGCTCTTCCGCTTGTTTGTCAAGTCCCTCGGCTTCTTCACTGTGGGGTCCCTTTCAGACATCTCAGTTGCCTGCTACTTCTGAAACAGCCGCTCTGCTGGTCCCCGCCGATTTCAAGTATACGGAATCCATGAGCATTCTTGACAACTTGAGGCGTATTCCCCTGCTTTGTGACTTTAAGGGTTTGTTGTCTAGTTTGGATCTCGAAAGTACTTACAAGTTCATTGGCTCTAACCAGATTGTGGATCTTATTACAAAGCTGATATCTCATTATGGCTTTTCGATTGATTCTGTTGATGACTCTGTGGCCGCGAGATGTCTTTTGTTTGCCTTATCGATTTTGGTCGAAAAGGACAAGTTCAATAAATATAATCGAAAGCCTATCTACTCGATACGACTGAATTCAAATCATGGTTTTTTCGTCAAATTTGTCAACGATTTCCCACATTTAAAGCAACATCACTTGGATGACCGTTATTATGATTTCTTGGTAGAGGAGCTTTGTTGCTGTAGCAGAAAGGTCTGGGATAGCTTAAGTTCATTTTTGGAGTCCGAAGGTAAAGCTGAGAAAGATGATTTTCAGGATTTTTTTGTGACAGAGTATTTTCCTGTTTTCCAAGTTTTCAAGTTCAATCATTGGTTCAGAAGCTTGGCGCTCCTATCGGAGTCAAATGACGGTCTTTCTAAGCATCTGAACTTTCTCAGATCTATGCAAAAGATCACAGCCGAGAATGACACTATAATGAGCGAATATAAATATATGATTCTAAAAAGCGAGTCATTCATAAAGTCCAATAAGGACCAGTTCAGAAGACTCAAATCTGATGACAAAAATTTCGATATGGAATCTATTTTCAGCATGGAGTCTCATCTAGTTACCAGGTATAGATCTGTTATTTTATCTGGATCTTTGACTGACGACAATCCCTTGATCTCTGCAAGCACTGCCAACTCCCACCACACCGGGAGTCATCTTGGAGATCGACTCCATAGGCCAATCTCATTGGTGCCGCCAACCTTTTCCATTGAAAACTGGAGAAAATTCCTCTTCAAGGTCCTGATTGAGTTCAGAAGCCAAGGAACAGAATTGAAGATGAGATCTGGTAAATCGCCTAAATTCTTCAAAGAACCAGGCATGTTCAACCTTTCTCCTGATACAGCCAAATTCAAAGAGTATATCATGGATAGAGTACAGCCGGATATAGAGTCGATACGAAGTTGGCTTGGACTCAAAACATATGGTGAAGGATGCATAGAGGCTATCGAGAGACTGTCTTATCTTGACTCAGTGCCAGAGATGATGGTTGATATTGTTCAGATGGTCGAGCGTTGTTTGTATGCACTATTCATCGTTCTCGAGGATTCATCCAAAAATGTTAGACTAGCTTTTCCTGATAATGCTACTCACCGCAAAGAAAACTCAAGTGTCATTTCATTTTTGTCGGATTCTGTTCTTGTATTGAGCAAACTTCAAAGCGGCAAACTCAAACATGAACGTTACTTCCAAATAACATTACAATTACTTTTGAATGAGGTACCTGACTTTTTGAAATATGAGGCAGAGTGTCTTCTGGGTATGCTGGAACAACTAGATAAATGCTTCATTCAAAGATTTGTTGAGTTCATAAAAGACTGCATGATATTCGGAGTTAACAGCTGCATCACGAATTGTCTTACATTTATTGGTAACAATATCATAGAGTTTGAGAGAGAGATATTTGATTGTAACTACTCTAGTTACCATGTTGCATTGAATCTAAGATATCCCAACTTATTCAAAGTGATGGTTAATCATAAGGAAATCGATTACGATGATTTTCAGTCCGAAGGAGTTCATCTCAAGATGTATCGTTACTTCAACAAAATTTTTGTTGATTTTGTATGCTGCTCGAATACTTCAAAAGCATTCGAAATGCCAGAACAGCTGGAGGTCTTTTCAATTCAAATGATGGAGCTGAGCTCTCAAGTCCGCAGCTTGATAGCTTTGCAGTCACTTTCTGTTATCCTTATGAGCTCTATGGGAAACAATCTCATCAAGCTACCATCATTTATTGACAGCTCTGATCCTTTGAATGGAAAATCGCAGCACGCTTTGATTAGCTTCCCGGATTTATTGACGGAGTTAGATACATTTCTAACAAGACATTTTGATCACAGTGAGTCGAATAAATTCTCTCACCTCTTCAAACAGGAAATCTTCAAGATCGTTTCAAAGAACATCAGAACCAAACTGACAGCGAGCAGTTATGATAACAAAGTGATCGAGACGATTATCGACCTGAATCTCGACTTTAAGAACGTCAATGGTCTCATCGAGCAAACGGAAAAGGTGAGCATAGGTTTAGAAAGTGTAAAGTCCCTCAAGACTATCTACGTTAACGCTGTATCAGAAATTGTTTTTAACGAGATGCTGCACATGGGACAGATAGTAGTGGGGGAACATACTACTATAGGTGTGATGAGTGCGCTTGATTCAGTAGCCAGAGAGACCTTTGTCTCAAAGCTGGACGCCTCATATACTAAGTTCTATTCCACAGGATTGGTTTCTTCCAAGTTACAAAGAATTGTTCGGAGCTATTATCAGGTCTTCAACCTCTGTTACGAGGTTCACAGTGACAGTTTACGTCGAGCATACGGAGAGTTTGAGGATATAATTGAGTTCGGCCTTCCCGATGATAACGCTACCTGAAAAGATATTAACTCACTACAATGAGCATTCTTTTGGACTCCGCACACTGAAATTCTGCTTCCACAACCGCTTGTAAAAGGAGCCATCACAACCTTCGGATTTCTATGATAATGGACATTTTTTTAAAACATAACTAAAACAGGAGCGTGTATTTTACGAGCTCGTATGTAGCCTAGAACGTCGACATCTTACTTTTAAGTGTCAGTTCCAGACTAGCCCAGCTACCTCTGAGGATCTAGCAATTAGCACAGAGTTCGCTGTCGTAATTAGCCGCTATGCTTTACGCATTATTTCACGCTTGTACATTTGAAGCGACAGAATTCAAGACGTCCTATCGGGTTACATTGTATTAGAGCAAGTGTCATCGGCTGGAAAACATTTACTATCTTCAGGAGAAGCCGAAGATCCTAGGTGTTTCCACTCCAGAGGCTATTGTGCTCTCTAGCTTTCCTATTGTAAGATCTTTACAGAAAATGGGGACATTTGAGACAATCTTTGAACCCCTTCGAACAATTTCGCAGGAAAGCTGTTCCAGTACTTCAAACTACCGTTCCATTCTTGTACTGGCCTTGAGGGATACATGTCCGTCACCAGTAGTACAATCAGAAACTTCGGCCAATACTGGGCGGGAGCACTTTCATAATTCTCTGTATATTTACGTCTACTTTGTGTTACATAAACCTTTCAATTGAGTGTATTTGGGTTATCTTGTGTGTACAGTTTTAGATGAGTGCCTTTTCTTTTTCCTTTGATAGCAGGATTGGAGAGGGGGTAGACAGTGCTCACTACCAGTGCCTCATTATCTGATTGACATGGAGAAGCTTCCTGTTATTCATAAAACCGTGTTCCTATTTATTGCAACCTACAGAAGACTGAATCGTATAACAAATACTGGAGGTAACTGTCCTTTTCCTTAGCCCTCAACTTTATAATCTACAACCCCTCGGAGGATCTTGATGGTTCCGAAAAGCTCATGCTCCATTTCATCGTGGCTAAACTGGTTATTCTTAGATCGATTTCTACGTTCGCTCCCTGGTACTGGCCAGCGGCACCTGATCATTAACCGCAAGCATTCTGTGCATGTAGGCCTCGTCTCGCAACATTTCTTCTTTCGTTGCCTGCAAGTTAGACAACCATTTCTTGACCGTTTCAGCTTTAAGTTGGACTCCATAGTGTCCGACTCTTTGTGTTGAAATCCAAATCTGGGCTCTCCACCGTTGTAATTGACGCTTTCGGAAACTGAGTGCTTGTATCTTCTGTTATCCATCCTGTGGAACTTGGTATCTTCAACACCCTGCTTGAATTCATCCTCAGGATGTTGTATCTCGTGAGCGCTTGTATGATTATCAGCCTCGCCCCTATCTGCGTATAGAGATTGGCTGATCTGTAGGATATTGTGATGTCTCAGTTGATTTGGGAAGCCTCCATGGTTGTTCAACGGAACCCCACGACGATCGAGGATATTTTGAATTCCAGAAAATGTCGGGCTAGGCGAATAGTCGGGGACAACCGTATCTTCATTATTGTAGCTGTAGTTGTAAGGCGTCATGGAGACAGGTGCGTGAATGAGTGAAGTGTGATTTGAAGGTAATATATGAGGAGAATACGGAGAAATTGCATTGGAACCATGAGGGATATTGTCTGCTGTTGAGCGATGATTGTATTGTAGCACGGGTCGTCTAGGGGGGGGTTTGGAAGTATTGGGGTTTTCCATAACTTACTAGAGGGTGCTAATTTTAAAAAGTGCCAAAATCGCAAGCCGATAAGTTGAGGTAATGCTGAATAAAGCACCTTTATAACCCTATCGTCGGGATATGTCCCAGAAGAAGTGTAGCGCTGAGAGCAAGAAAAAGAAACAACTTGGGAGACCCTGCCGTTTAACAAGATTGCTGCATCCCTATGTTTTGTTTTTTGTATCTGTATGCGCCACGCCTGTTGGCACCCCGCCCTAGAGTAGGAGATACATATTTCTATGTCATCACTCACATCACCGAAAGATTTTTGCCTCGACGTTTCAACAGCTAAAAGTCTTCAAAAAAGCTTTTGCGCCTTTAAGGTTTTTTTCTGACGCACGGAAAGCTAATTATGCAACTTCTTTTCTGTATTCTCAGCATTGGATGCATGAAGGTTTATTGTAAGTCTTAATAGTGATAGAAAGTTACGAGCTTTAAAGCAAGTCAGCAATCTATTTCCCGCCTGCCTTGTAATCAGCCCTGTTAAACAAAGCACACTACGCGGCGTATTACCACCGATCGGGCTCGGCGTTTCCATCTTTGAAACAAGTACACCTTGTGCAGACTATACCTGCCCTAGAATATCCGGAATTTCTTTTTCAAGCAACTAAGCCTCTCTCTCATTTCCGACGTAATTTGCGGACTTTAGTTCGATGCGCAGCAATCTTTTGCATGGAAACGTGAGTATCGTTTGGCTCGGACCATAATATCCAAAATCTGCCTGTACATTCACCTAAAGATAATTAAACTGATCCGCGTTTGATGCTCTTCTTATCCTCCGATTCCAATGCAAGAATGACACCAGGAGCTAGAGGACGGATGCTTCCACTTGAATGTAAGTAATTTCACAGCAAGACAAAATTTGTCCCAGATCCACGCCATGTGGAGCCCTGCATCCGGAGTTTTCCTGTGTACTCCTACCCATTTGACTTCATCTTTCTTTCTCTGCTATTTTCAGGATCAGAAGGATGACGTATGAATACATTAGCTAAATTTCGTCTCGCTTTCTCCGGCAGCTTTTTTTGTCACTACACCGCAGAGGTAAAAAAAGTATAACATGAGCGTCGATCGACGCGGCGACTTAAGTTAGTGTCGCGAAAAAAGGGTTTTTGTTCCACAATAAGTTTTGTTTTGTTTTCACATTAGAATGATATTTTGACTAGCATTCTTTCATGACTAAAACTTTCTACCCTTTTAGAGAACCATTCTCATTGACAGTCATCCCCAGCTTCTGATATTGACCTACATTCTGGAGGACCACTAAAAGAGATCTTCTTTCATAACTTCCTGATAGTCAGAATGCCTTACAACGCGTCAAAAGACTTGGAATCCTCCATCCATTTGCTTCGAAACTCTATTGGTCTTCTTGATGCGGCTATCGAGCCTCTCGTCCAAGTTATCTCTGATTCTCATACGTATGAAGAGGTGCTGAATTCAAGAACTGTATTTGACGTGATCCCAGAGTCTGCTGTGCAGAGAAAAGTTGAGTCTTTGAGAGCTTTTGTGGAACCTATAATCGAAAGAGATTACCACCTCCTACAAGAAATCATGACGGAAACTGTAAAAAAACATGAGCGTGCTCTTCTTCAAATACCGCCACTAGAAAAGAAATTGGAAAGAGCCAGAAGTCAGCAGGCAGGAATCCAGATAACCTTCGATAAGGTGAAAGGATCCAAAGAAGATATCGCAAAATTGAATAAGCTAAGGGCACTCGAGATCAAGCTTAAATATGACATGGGAGTTTTGGAAGATCCTAAATAGACTCAGATACAGCTTCTGAGATTAGCCATTATTCGCGAGACTGTTCTTTCAAGACTTTCTAACTTGATACTGATAGACAACAATACAGGATCTGATGTAACAACATCACATCTCTCCCGGATATTCACAACATAGGGGTTACCCTCGTTATCCATATATGTTATGGACTCCTCTAGGTATTTGTTTGCCATCTTCAATAATGTTGAGTATGACGGGTCAGCGTTGGTGTTGAACATCGATTTGATGGTTGAGCTAATACCAGACTTTTCGCCCGTAGATTGCTCGTTTTCTCGCTTTTTCCATTCCAAAAGCTTTCTATACTCATCAACAAGAATGTTGGAGATTGACCTGGTTCTATCCAGGGATATTCGAGATCTGACGTGATCTGCAAAGGATTCCTTCTTCTCATGATCCACAATGAGATCCCATGGTCTTGTTGTAACGGGCTTTAGGGTTTTCAAATCAATAGCTAGGTCGCTGCTGCTCACAACGAAGTCCAAGGCTAGCATCGGTGGTAGCTCCGGATCAACAACATCTGATGGAATCCTGTACTCTGGAAATGCGTAAGATTTTCTAGGGGATATCAGCGAACTTTTGGCCAGATCTATCTGTGTATAAAGGCTATCGATGTACTTCAAGAAGATAGACTGATCTAACTTCACGTTTTCCAACAGTTTATCGATGGTTGTCAAAGAGTTGTAAAGCGAGTCATGACAGTCAAGCACCTGTCGCAGAATCAGACTGGCCCCTTCTTTCAGTCTCAAGCTGAACACCTTTCCTCCATTGATGTACTTGGATTTGATAGAAATGTTGAATCCAGTTATTTTGACATTCTGCCGCGTAACAACACCTTTGAGAAACTCTGAATTATGAGACGATAACGGTAGCTTAAACGTCTGGTCATTTTGTTCGTCGATTTGCTCTAGGCAATGTAACAAATTCTCTCTAATGAACGGAAGTTGAGGACGTATGATTTCCTCGATCAACCAGTTTAGTTCCCTTGTTGAATTACCTAGAAGCCTCTCTTCACGCTCTTTCTCACTGAGAGGCCTTTCAAAGTATATCTTAGTTGTCATGTTGAAGCCTGATTTCTTTTTGACTCTAGGAGGCTATTCACAACTGAACCGCTTCCATATTTTGGTAAACTGCTTTTTCTATTCCCTAGACCTTAGTGAAAAACCGCGCCCTGGTTCTTCAACTTTAGGTGCAGAGATGTCTCCTACGGACACCGTGATTACAGGGCGCGAAAAACAAAATATATATTCCAAAAATTGAAAATGATCTCATCCTTAAGATGGCTAACGAAGCCCTGGCTTCAAGCATAAGACTGGGACTTTGTTCAAGAGATATCATTCCAATGTCACGACATAATAAGTATGTCCCTGCTAAGTCCTCTTCAGATTTGGCGGCTTCGCTTTTGAATCATCCCATTGATTTCATAATACCAAAGCAAGACAGTAAGTGCTTCTCTGTTTGAAAAGAATCTATAAGTTTACGACAGAATGTACTAACAAAATCAAATACTAATAGTTGTTCCGCTTAGCGTTCCATTCAAAGTTGATGTTTCATCGACAGGCTTGCAATTTCCTTCGGCGAACATCCCCGAAATATGCTCTGAAACCGAAGACGCGATAAATAACACCATATTGAAAGAACTAGGTTCAGTAGCCGATAATCTAAAGTATCTTCGATTCAAAAAACCGGCTATGAGGTACAGCGGCATCCCGCCTATAAGGAACCTGTTACCTTATGAACAAGAGAACATACCGGTTTTTGAAAAAGGGATTCGAACCAAAACAGCGGGAGCTAACAAAAGACAGCTCGTCAAACCATCGTTAAAGGTGAAGCGCACCAAGCTAAACGATATTGATCCTTTTGAAGTCAGCACTTATCTGCGATCAGTAATGGAGATGGAGCAATCACCGCTGCATGTCAATGCATTGAGTTCCGGTTTGTGCTCACCGCAAGAGAACACTGATATCGTAGTTTCAGGAGAACAGGCTACAGCGACAACTGAAACTCCTGTAATCGTGAATGAGAACTCTTATGACTCACGGGTTGGGTCGGATAAGCTCAGTTTGATGGCTGGTGATAATGTTCGGGCCATTGCTAGCACGATTGGCCTTACAGATGAGACTGCTGAGTATGAGAACGCGAAATACTGGTCCGCCCCCCACTTCAGTGCAATCCCCTCAAACTCTGCATCATTTGATTACGTATTGAGCGACGAGGTTCTTGATAGTTTAGAACATGACATAACCAGGTTGTGGTACTCGAAGTCTTTAGGAGCTTTAGACTCAAAAATATTGATCAGGATAAATGAATTGGCGTCCCGGTCGTTAGCTGTTTATGAGGATGTTCCCTGGACTGATATTAGCAAAGCTGATGATGAAACTTATGTTTGTAATCTGATAGCTTTGGGACTAACAAACTGCAGAGCATCGCGCCTCATAATGTTGATTTTAACTAGTGGAGCAGAAGACAAACATATTTATCTTGCTGAGCAATTTAAAGCCATCCTGTCTTTCATTCACTCACTCGGACAAGAATTGTCTCTCTTATTGAACAATGAACCATCTATTGCATCTGGTCAATCCACTGGAATGTTGAAAAGTTTATTTCATGCATATACTAGGCTATTGAATTTGACTGCCTACTTCATAGGCTCGGCTGTTGTTGAAGAGACAATGGTTACAAAACTTGAGTACTTTGCCTTGGAGTTTATTTGCGCACCTTTCGAACCCAAATCAAGACGGTCGATCTCGGCCTCAGATTTTGACCGTGTCAGAATCTCTTGCTCCAACATAATTTGTGAGCTATTCACCAAAGACCCTGATCAGCGAGAGTTCATTGTCACTGAAGTCATCAATCACCTCGATGGGATATCTTCACACAAGATGCATTCCCGTCGATTTCGAATTTCCAGAGGTGTGAACGTGCAATTGGTGACGATAGTTTTAGTTCGGCTTATTCATTGTTTCTCTATCAAGGACTATTCCTTTGATCCTTCCTACTGGCTCCTGTTAGATAAAGAGTTGAATGACAAGAAGCTTAGCTCACGTCAGCTAACAGCTGGTTTTTACGGTTTCATGAATGATGTGAATAAAGAAGTCGAGAAGACCGCCGATCGGATTAGCTCGCTTCTGATTTCTCGCATTGCTAATAATCCAGATGTTAATTACCGCAAAATTATCGAAAATGTCATCGATGACTTGGTAATACTGCTTGACTATCCTGAGTATACCGGAAGTGAGACGCTCTTAGAATCACTGATGAATGCTTTGATGTACGTCTGCAGCTCTGAAAAATATTCAAGTTCCATAGAAGCATTTGCTCTCGAAATGATTGGCCTTATCGGATCCAAGATTCTCGCTTTGAGAAAAAACATTCCAATTGTGCGATTCTCTCCAGATATGAGCGTTAACGACTTCGGAAAGTTGAAGTGTGACTACTACCTTATTATGAATGAACTAAAAGCAGCTGGCGATGAGGTTAGTGAGACCGCTTACAATTTTCTTCTGTTCAAGTACTTTTATTCCTTACATTCGCTTTCCGAATCTCTTGTTCTTATTGTTGAGGACTCGCAAGACGACCCCTCCAAATTTCAAGACCTAATAACTGAAGTTGAAGTATCACAGAATGAACTCTTTTTATCGTTGAAAAGCTGTGTTCCTCCAAAAAGTGTCACTGTGCCATCTTCGAAACGCAATCCTTATGGCAGCGTGCTGCTCTCAAAAGGGTTATCAAACTACTATGACAGTTTTTTGAACCTTGTCGTGAAATCAATGGGTCACCCCAAAGTGAAATCGAGAAACAAGGCAGTCAAGAATCTATCCTTGCTCTTAAGTCGTGAACCGTTGCTGATAACAGTTCCGGTAATCAAGAACTCCATTGATATACGTTTGAATGACTCTTTTGCATCAGTACGGGACTCAGTACTTGATCTGCTGTATGGATTCCTAGAATCACACGGCAATGTTACTTCCGAGTTTTATCACGCTGTTTCAGAAAGAGTTTCTGATAACAGCTTGTCTGTGAGGAAAAAAGCAATCCAATTGACAACGATGATGTGTGAAACTACAAAAGATCCCCAAATCAATTTGACTATTTGTGAAAAGCTTTTGAGACGAATGGATGACGAGGAAGATATAATTGTCGATTTAGCAATGCAGTCGTTAGTGGGGATTTTGTTTGGAGTTTATCCGTTCACCTTAGAGCCAGTTGACGTCCTCAATGAAGACGTGGGAAAGGTTTCAACTATGTCCAAAATTGATAATATTGTCAATTTGACCTCCTCGAGTGAACGAAACTGGGACTATTTTGAGAGGTTCTTGAAAGAAAGAGTTATGCATAAGATCCCCTCAACGGTAGGTATACGGGGAAAAATAATAGCTATGATATCACAGATGACAGAGTGCATTCTCGAATTCGTTACAGAGCATGTGCATGATATTGGTTGTCAAAAAAAGATCGAAAGCATGGTTGGATTGCTTGCCCTGATTGTGAAAAGTGGTGGGTCGTTCGTTTCTCAAGATCAGCTTGTCTCACTTCAGCCTTATCTTACTGATGATCGCTCTACTGGGAGTGCTTTATGCTATTTCACTTTACAGATATTTCGATTTTCACTTCCACGTATGTCGTCTCTAAGGCCTTCCTTTGTTCAACAGTGTCAGCATTCTTTGTTCAAGCGATTAACCAAATTCAATGCTAGGGAACTTGATGAAGCAATGCCGTGTCTTTGGCTTCTATCCGTTATGCAAAATAATGTTACAAAGCTGGCGAAAGCTTGCATTTCATCGATAAGCTTGGTGAGGCCTTTTATCACGAAAATCGAAGAGCCAGGTTATATCCCGGACGCAAAAATCCAGAGGCTCTTGTTCTTGCTTGGAAACTTTGGAAGATATTGTAAGTTTGATATTCACTCGGATATCTTCCTGGCTGCAAATTTGGGTATGAAGAACACTGAGTCGGTTTCTGGTTTCATCATAAGACATATTCTGCTATTTTGCGAACGGGGATTGGTTTTGAATTTAAGAAAAGTTGGCATCAAAAACCTGATCAACGTCTGCATATCGAATCCAAAGTTTTTTTTAAGTGATCAGGTATTGTCTACTTTGGATGAGGTGTTTACTGGCAACGAGGAGTTGGGTTTGCAGGATATCATAATCCAAGGACTGGGGCTGTTTCTGGAAATCGAGGAACGTAACCTTACTGAGAGTAATGGGTTGGAGAGCAAAAACTCTAAGACTTTGAAGTTAGATGTCACTGTGTTTCATGGCGAGTCATCACAGTATGTTAGTGATGGTATATGCTCATCCCTGGTGCAGAGATATCTTGATGCAGTCTTGAAGAACTGTCTCGTTGATGAGGCAGAGCATTCAATTACAGCAATCTCCTTTTTACGCTTGGTTGTGAATCAAGGATTTGCGAATCCCAAGATTTGTATTCCAACTATAATAGCTCTGGAATCATCACAGATCCAATCAGTAAGATCCGTTGCAATGTCCATGCATGGGCATCTATTCGAGAAGTATGAGTCTTTGATTGAGGGCAGCTACATTGAAGGATTGAAGCTTTCCGTTAACTACAGAAATAAGTTCTCAACAGACATGTTTCAAGAGTTCACTCTTTTAAGATGTATGCTAACAGTTATGCAGGTGAGCAAAGGTGCTACTAAAAAGTTTTTGAAGACGATCTGCAAATCATTTGAGATGGTTGACGTCACCAGATCCGTGGATGAGGCTACTTTCGCCAATAGTTATGTTGCGTTTATCTCATTGGGACTGTCGGCCTATTCGTTCAAAACTTATGAGCAAGTACTCTCTATGATAGTTTCCCTAGGAGCATTTGTTGAGACTGAAGGTCAGAAGTTCGTGGAAATATGTTCTGCTTGTGATGAAAACGATTTGTTCAGGCTCAGTGTGGTTGCTAGGTCTTTGATTTGTCTTAATGAGCTAATGAACTTCTTGACTGAGAGCTATAAGATCTCCTCAGAAAAAATTGAGAAATTTAGGGAATCTGAGTTTTCTAAGGAATTCAAAATGCCTATAACGAAAGTACAGGATGGTCTAATTCTTGATATTTCCCTCCTTGATATGAAGCTGTCTAAGAATGATAGAGGGACATGTAAGAACCTTTGTCAAAGGGCTTGCAAGATCTTCGATTGATTGTCGTGCAATGGCGCAAAATGTTTGTGGTTCATCGCTTAAAGGAGTATGAAGTCATTTCAAATGCCAACTAGAAATCGCTCATCAAAGTCTGCTCTTTGCTGTATATACTGGATCAAGAGGCTTTTCTTCAGGTAGACAAGTTTTCCCTCGCTACATAGGTACTTCAGAAGCTGTGGCTGGCAGGAAAAGAGATTTGCCAGCTCTCTTAGGATAAGAAAACTGTCTTTCAAATCATCCAGATCTTCATAATTATCGAAAATTGAAATATAATGAATCGCATCTTGCGTTAGCGTTAAAGATCCGTTAGAGTCAACTTTGAATTTGTTGAAATGATTGACAAGTAGATGCAGTAAAATGGATAGAGTTCTCTTCATTAGATCGATTCTTAATGACGGGTTCAAAATGAGGTAGTCAAACAATGATCTAAATACATTGTCTGTTAATCTGATGATCTTTTCACAAGTTTCTGTTCTATCTCTGATAGGCTGGTTTGCAGTTTTTGGTAAGAAATCGTCTTGTGATTGGTGGCTCAAAATAGTTTTGAAGTTCCGCTCGATCAGGTCAATCAAGTCTTCCAATACTATATTGAGACCAATCTCAACATCCTGCAGATGTACGTTGAACAGCCCCCGCAACCGGTTCTTGGTGATATCGTATAAGATCAATGGAAAAAAGAACTTCTTGATGACAATCGAAAGTAGATAGTTTTGAAGCAAAACGAGATTGAACTGTTCCAAGAAGTCAAGTTTGAGTTCATTTGAGCTCGAACCAAAGAAGGAGCTTAGCTTTTGCTGTTGAACCAGAATCCCGTTGTAATATAGTGCTTCCATTCCTACTGATATATACGAACGGCCAAGTCCATACAAGAGAACTTCGAGGAGCTCCATTGCATACTCATTGATTTTATTGGGAACCAGTTCTATCACCCTTGTGAGAGACTCAACCACGTACTTTAGAATCTTCTCGCATGTAATCAGTGACAATTTCGAATCATCATCAACCCCACTTTCAAATATATGAGGCTCTGAGCCCGACCGATAATGCTGAATGTCATCAGAGAGCTCTGTAACACTATCTTCTTTATTATGTCCATGCTTAGACTTTGATCTGGAAAACGACTCTTTGAATGAAGAAGAGCGTTCCATGTATCGCATGAAAGTAGAGATTGTGTTCAGTTTGGGCCTTATTGATGAACTTCGGGATTTGCCTGTCGAGTTTTCACGTACCGGTGGCTGCTCTTGGAAGTTTGATGAATACTCTTGGTCTCCAGAATAGCTTTTAGCTTCGTTATTGTGACTATTTTTGAATTGAGTCACTTTAGCGTCGAGTAAACGTTTTTGGGCGATTTTGCTATTTGCGCTCCCAAATTTAGATATTAAACGATAAATCATATCGCTAAGACTGTCTTTTTCGGCTGGAAAATATATGTCGTCCTTCAGGTACCTAGCAAAAAGAGAAAACTGAAGTTTTTCTAGTTCAGAGGAGACATCCAAATCTTTAGAAATCAAGAAGTCCTTGAGATCATGCGTCAGTTTGGAAACCTTGTTGTAGAGTAGGTAAAGTATCCGGAGCTTGCAGAGAGCAGAGTATGAAGATGATACTTTCATGAGATACTGAATTCTTGATGAGATTAGCTCATTGTAGAGCTTGGTAGCAAGTGAGAGTAGCACCATCTTCTCGTGTCTCTCAAAGATCTGTCTTACCGATGCGAATTGGTCAAAGATAACTTGAGCTACTGATTCAAGAAGAGTTGATGTGGATTCATCCAAAGTGTTGTTGACAAATTCAGGATTGGAAAGATTGTTCCAATAGCGTTCATCCACGTCAAATTGACCTTCCCGAAACTGAGAGAAGATCGGAAGCCTTGAGATAAAATAATTGACAACTTTCTCGCCGCCATCATACTCAAAGAGGACATTGGATATTACCCTCAATCTGTCATAGTCCTTTGCGTCACCATAGCTGTGAAATTCCGCTAATAGTCCATTCTCAAATTGATTACTGTGATCTTCGATAAGTTGTCGGCACTTTTGTGACCTAGGCAGTTCTGGAGTACTAAGTTTGCTCGCTAATTTGCGTAATTGGCTTAGAGCCAGGGCTTTTTTTTTCATCCCAGCGGGCGGAACTTTCATTAGTTCTGCAGGAGCCTTCCCGTTAGTGTAAAATTCATTGTAGCACCTAGTGAGAAAAATAAGTGATACCGCGTTATCCTTAAGGCTGTTTGCCTTGGTAAGTTTTTCGCCTACAGGCCTGATGTTTGCGCTAACCTCCTCCACCCTCTTGTTCATACTATTGAACCTGTTGTACAAAGTACTGGCTTTTGGGGCGATTGAGAGGACGTTTCTGTAATGCTCAGTCTGCTTGAAATCAGTTTCCTCCTCATACTTTAATTTTCTACTATTGCACTCCTCACTCAGCTTATTTAGCTCCTTCAAAGTAGATTCAAAAATCCGAATATAGGGCTTGGGATTCATGTATTCTATTCCATTGGTGACCTCAAGCCGCAGGGCCAGATTCCTCGATAAACTCTCCACGAATTCCGACACTGTTTGTCCGTCGAGAAAATTATCTAGGGTGAGCATATTCTTCGTTTCATCGTCTAGTTGGTATAGGGACGTCATCTCGTACACCAATGTACGTCAGTGTAGCAATAAGTGGCTGCTATACAGCAAAATCTCGTGGTGGGGAGGGGGTTGGTAGCTCCAAGCTCGAAGATGAGAAGCAGCAATTGTATTCAAAGTAGCCAAGTTGATTTGTTTGCACAAGAGAGAAAGAATTCCTTTGGCCCCATACAATTCTAAACTAAAACAGACGCGTCGATTAATGCGAGTAGTCCAGTCCTAAATTTTCATAGATGCATATATGTTGCATAGATTACAAATGCACCACTAAAACTATCTAAAATAGTTTATATGTGGGGAAAAAAAATTTTGGATAAGGTGTCCTTTTCTTGTGGCTAAAATATATGACTGAACTATAGGCTGCTTTCTTTACTATAAACAGGTTGCAAAATATCCATCAGCCCTCTAAAAGTCGGTGGGACAGACAAACCTTCATTTTCTCATTCAAAGTCGGAAAATCTGGCCGCTTCAGAAGCTGGATTGTGAACGACCATCTATCATTCTGGAGATACACAAGAGATTTATGCTGGCTTACAGTAGAAGACCATGCAAACTCAAATTTGCTCTGTGACTCCTTGTGATAAGGAAAGAGGAGCATCTGAGAACTGCAGACGCAAAGACTTTGAGGTGGGAAGCAGTTTGTACAGCCGGGCGTCGATTCGATTATGTGTTTCGGTGCTACTCCTTATGTATCCAGACCAGGTATCAGAGGAATCTTTAGGTCTCTTTATTGAAGAGGTTCTATCGAGATCCAAGAGCCCGAATGTTGTGTTTTGCATTGCTATTTACTATGTTATTCGGCTGTACGGATGTATGCTGTCGGAAAAGACGCAAAAACTTGCAGCCAAAGACTCACTAGGATGCCCCAAACGATGTTTCCTGGCGTGTTTGATACTCTCCTCTAAGTATAACCAAGACCAGAATTATACGCTTACAACGTGGAACCGCATAACGGGTCTCGCAGTGTCTGAACTGAACTCTAATGAGGCCAAGATACTGACTAAGCTGAAGTTCGAGCTCCACGTCAACATGAAAAAATACACCAAGTTTTGCAATCTCATGAGCGCTTCCGCTTGCTTCACAGAACCTGACATAAAGGCCAGAGCATGTCTCCTTACCCCGCCATCATCTCCGAGGATCGATAAGACGGAGGAGGTATTTCATCAAGCGACTTTCTGTGATTATGCTAATGATACTGAAGTGTCAGACGACTCCGCAGTGTGCGTTGAGACGTCGGCTCCGGACATAAGGATAAGACCAAGATTGGCGCGGATGATAACCTCTTTTCTATTGTCGGTTGGCTGTCCTGTGGATAGTCGGGAAATTCATGCCACGAATTTTCTAGCATCTGGTGGGTGCAAAAGACAGAGCGAGTTAGAAAGAAAGGGCGATAAGAAGCAACGGGTCGTTTGACCCAACAATTATGAGCTGTTTCACTTATATAATAAATAGCGTGAACATGATGATGACAAGAACAGCATTAACCATGCAGTATTCGGCAAGTGTTCTATAATTCACTCTCTTCAGTAGGTCCCAAACTCCATTAGACTCCAGTTGCTGTTCAGCAATGCCCACGTATCTTGCTACGGGCTGGTAGCAACAGTAGATAATCCAGAGGCCGTTGGCAATTGCAATCAAAACATAGCCAATAACATCCTGGTATGGTACGGTCAGATAGCATATAGAATATGAGTAAGATGATCGTCGGGTGTCTGCTGTGGAATCAGTTTCATCGTACAATGTGAGTAATTCAACAGCGGGTCTGTGAATGCCCATAGCCATTGAAATAGATTTGACGGTGATCTCAGTGGTTTCCTCAAGCGAGTAACTATGTGTTACCTCGCAGTAGTCATGATCGTCCCCACTGAAAACGAGGTCTGGTTGCACTTTTTCCAATATCTCCTTTGATAGGTCGAGATCCACAACAGACTGAAATTGATAGCCCTGTACTACTGGAAATTTAGATGACTCTCTATATTGTCCACATTCAGAAATGCTGGGGTCTCGGAAAAGCGGAACATGACTGAACATGATTCTAGAGCGGGTCTTCGGTTCTCCAGCGAGCTCATTCAGAAAACTTCTCGGTTTTGAAAAGATCCTTTCATCATAAGTATTGGAGAGCGAAATTGTATCAAGAAATATGAGCTCATGTCCATGTCGGAGCACTTTGCTATTCGGTTCACCATAAAACTTCTCGAATCTAAGCACAGAGTCCAGGTTCACCCCATTACCCCAACCAATATCGTGATTTCCTGGAACATTCATGAAAACCTCTGCTGAGTACTTAGACAGAGGGAAGACCCTGTTAAACCGTTCTAGTTCGTGCTCGTAGTAGCTGTTTTCACTAGAACGACCGTTGTCCATCATATCACCCAGAAAAATCACCGCGTCCGGTCGCAACTTTCGCATCAAGTGCTGAAAATTTCTGTGGATATAATTATCGACCGTCAATTTTGACAGCTCAAGTCCCAAACGGTTCCTTCCGGGATATGTGTGGTTATCTATCAGTTGGGGATCTGCAATGATAAGTGCATTAAATGCTTGAGTTCTCTCTTCAGGAAATGAGCATTTCGAGATGGTCCAACTAACCCCGAGAGCCTGAAACCACGTAAAGAAGAGAAACCAGATCAGAAGAATCGGTCCTAGCGGTTTGTATCGCCCTAGTCTTGCCAGTCCCGCACTCAGCCCCACTCTTCGCATTAAAATAGAGTATATCTTATACACCTGCTGAAGGAGTTCCGCCAATGAATAGAAAACGAAATATTTGTAATTGAAACGTGATGTTGGCAACTACTGATTTTGAACTGATAACTAACCTATTTCATGGTATCTTGGGGGTGGAAAAAATGATAAAAAATAATAGCGTTTGGTGTACGGGTGTAAACTATAAGGTAACGTTAGTTATTCAATAATCGAATAAGTTCACCTTGACGGGCCTGGTCGAAAGTGCAAGTTGCCAAAAAGTGTTATAGAAATGGCACTGGTCGTGGTCCTTGTAGTGGCTCTTCTGATTGTTGTGCTCATTTCCCTACAACACGTTCGGTCTAATCTTCGAGATATCGACCCCGTTGCTTTAGGTAATCAATCCTCTATAAGCCCAACCAGGAAACCCAACGAATCTGCGATTTACCGATCTGTTGACGTTCCACATGGTCTTCCTTTGAGTACTGGGCTTCGAATACGAGATGGGTATACTCTGCGAGATGGTACGCTAAAAGATGTATGGTTCGCGGCTCTTCAAAATCCCAGATCTATACTACAGATCGGAGATAAAGAGCTGCTCTTGGAAAAGGTCAATTGGCTTGCCAAGCGTCTGGAACAACAGCTGCAATTGCTGACAGAATGCTCAAAGATATACATCTGGTGTGATATGGATACTATGGAGAGTGTACTGGTGCTCATCAGCAGTTTCTTTATTTCCGAGAGAACATTGGTGATGATGAACTCTGTGCCAGCTAACCAGGTAGAGGATACCGATTTGATGGTTGTTGATGCCAAGTACCTTCCTCTGGTTTCCGGTCTTGGAACTAAGACTTTTGTTGTGATAGGGGATGTTGATCGTAATGTTGAGCTTTCTCAAGATTCCCGTGCAATTCAATTTGGTTCGCTAGTATCGTTGGAATCCGGTGGCACAGATTCTCAAGGCAACTATGCCTCCTCCACAGACACGTTCAATAACCAGCCCTACACAGAGATCAACAACGGTGCAGAGTATCGCTTCTTTCAAAGAAGTTTTGTCTCTTCTATAGCGTCCCAATTGATGTCTCTTCCCTCGCCGTTCTTCTGGTCTCAGGAAGATACTCTGCTCATTGGTTTCAATCCTGAATGCGCTCTTTCGAAGAACAATATGGTTATGAAGCTTCTCAGCGGGCTCATTTCTAATGTGGGCAGGATATCTGTGGTCAAAGAGAGCGGTCTATATTTGCAGACACTGGAAACATATGCCCCCACAATATTAACCGTTTCAGACTCGACACTGAAACTATTCTTGAACCAGAAATACTCTTCCCTCTCGGCGTTTCTAGTGGGTCGGTCAGAATACCTAAACTCCTTGGGAATTTTCAACAGACTGGGCATCATGTCACCGAATCTCAAGTTGAAACTCATATACTCGCAACAAACTTCGCAGCCACTTACAACAAAAGACTATAACAAGCTTAAAGCCATTCTACATGCTAGAATAATTCGTGAGAAAAATATTGTTGGATCAATGGGACCTATTCTCAAGACTAACTTACTTGACTACCGTGTAATGAGCTCCAAGCAGATTACACAACTCGGGGTATCTTGCAACGCTTTGGAGCTTAAACTGAAGAAGCAGCAAGATAGAGACAAAATAGGAGAGTTGCTGATAAGAGGTTTTAGTATCGGAAAGTCAAAGCACATAGATACTGATGAAGAAATGTGGCAAAACTCCGGACTCATCGGTCTCTTTGGTAACGATGGCTGTTTCTACCAATACATCACAAGTGATACCTAGTTTTAGTTGGCAAAGACGAAGAAATTCACCGACGAGTGAGAGAATTGCAGACAAAATATAGCAGATCATTTTCATCGACTCGGAAGAACCTACATGCTAGGAGCGACATCCAAAGGATAAGACTACTCTCGTGCGTATGACATGGCTTCTACTTGAAGTGACCTCTTTCATGAAAAGTACCTTGACGCAAAATCACAGTATTCTAGTTAGGGTATTCTCCTCAATAAAGAATGCATCACTGGCACTATTGTATTTTGACAGAATTAATACTTTTTTTCCTTCATACAATCTTTGAATCAATGCTTGACAATTGAAAGGGTTTCGGGGTTTAACGAAACAAAGTATATGTTCACTAAATACCTAATATAAAAGTACTGAGGCGGAAGGCACTGTAGGGATGAACTCTGATAGCAGAGTTTTCTCTGATAGGATTGCTGGTACGAGTGGGCCCATGCTGACCATAGAAATACCCGATTTACCTAGCCCCAAACTAGACAACAATAACACAAAGGGGGCGATTGATACTGGCTCTCAGGCATCGAACGGAGCTCTGTGGAATGAGGGAGATCCACACGTAGAGCATCCAGCTGTTCATTCTAATGACAGTGAATCTCGGAACGATGCCTCGAACGCTTTCAACAAGAAGTACCCTACTAGTGACGACAACGATGGTTACGGAAGTGTCCCATTGAACTACAAACTTGGGGGACAGACGTACCCTAATGAGACGGAGCTGAGCCCTGCAGCTCCTTTGGAAGTTCGGTCTGTTTCGCAGTCCTTGGTATATCAGCGTAAATCTAGCTCCACCAGACAGAAGGGATCTTCGCCCAACTACACTCTGAACATTATGGTAAGACAGTTCACCAAACATGCCGAGAGAAAGTTGAATCTTTGTCTGAACAGTGTCCCATTTGATCAGGAGCCGAACGTGATTGGCCTTTTATCTGAGGGGGTCGATCCTGTCTTCGATAGAATCATTGCTTCCCTAGGGTACATAGCTAGGCGGAAGCCAAAATCCGTGACCGACGCAGTTATGCACTGGCGTCGAGGGAAGAGTGAGCTACGAGAAATGGCTAGAGCAATGTTGGAAAAGGATGTTATTCAGTGGAAAGAGCACAAGAGCTCTCAGAAGATCAATTCACATAAAAAAAGCGCCTCGAAATCTTCAAAAACCCTTTATGACTCTTCTGCCTCTTCCTCCAAAGAAGGAGAGTCTACACTTAAAGGACTGGAGCAAAAAGTCCAAAAATCTGAGATTACATTCACGCAAGCCGACAGACAGTTCACCATAAGTACGTACATCTTATGGAGAGTTCTCATTGAGGTAGTGCGACAGTCCAGTGCCAAGCTTATAGAAGAGACTGGCTTAGAGGAGATAATGTACAAATACCTCAAAAATATTGATCCATATCTAGTGACCCACAGTGTAATCCACTCGTCAAACTGGAATCTCCTTGCCCAATTATTAGGTCATATGTCTGGCAAATCATTCTTGAGTGTTAGTGACAGATTTATTGCCGACTTAGAAAGGTTTCCAACAGGATACACGGATGGCCGTGAAATCGGTGAAGCGGGTCTCAATCTATTGATTCATGGTATGCGCTATCTACAATTCTCCAATGCATCCTTAGAGAGATTTGAGGAGGGTGCTGATTTCATGAAAAGTCTGGCTAAGTTCTTCAGCAAATGTGAGAACGAGAACGTACTGAACTCTTACTGTGATGTTATAAACCAGCTGCTTCTTTCACTGGCTGGAACCTTAACTGCAGAAGCAAATCACCCTACCTGGGTAGATGCCATCAAAATTATCTATTCCAAAAGTTTGATTATCTCCACCTCCGGTCCTGCGAAGTTTTGGAAGAGCTCTACGACCCTCGTATCAACAGCACTTTCAGTTGCACCAAAGACTTTATTCGAGCGCGAATGGCTCAAAATTATCGACCTCAACATCAAAAGGTTGAAGCCCAAATTACCTGTCTTAGAAAAGATTGTCATAACAAACTGTTTAGCAAGACTAATTTGGGCATACCTTTACAGATATTCCGACACTCTAAACGCAAAAACCAGAAACCTTGAGGCTATCGCCGACCTTTTGTTTCAAAGTCACCAAACTAAAAAACAGCATTGGATCACACAAGATCCTCTCTTAATCCAGGCAACAGTGCAGATTCTGAGATCTATGGCCTTTTCACAGTTTAATATCACACTGGAGAACATTGTTTTGCCCATTCTCAAATATTCATTTAATGGGACCTCCCTTGAAGGTCTCTCTCATGAAAAGACCATGTTATGTGTCCGAGCTTACTCGTGCATATTATCGGACTATAAATCAAAAGAAAGACCGCCATTCCCTACTGATGAAGTCATACAGTCATCTCTTGATCCAATGGAATTCAGCAACAGTGACAGTAGTGAGATTTTTGATAACAATTCCTCTAATGCTGCAGGACATGAAGAGGTTTCGAATATTTTCACATCTTTGCTATATTTATTGGATAATCGGGTGGGATCCAAGATGTTGGACTCATACCTGAATAGTACGAGTCAGTCCAATGTAGCCTCTTCCTCTGCCTCTTCAACGCCAACTCTTCCGTTGAAGTTTTCTTCATTCTACTTCCATACAGAGGACAACACATTAAAGAACCTTGATTTGTTTTCGACTGTTATTTCCAGTGTCACATGGTGTTTGAACAACAACTCGTCTCAATATCGAAAAACTATTGAGCTTCTTGTCAAGAATTGCGTGCATGAAGATGAAAATGTTAGCACTTTTTCCATCGATACCTTGAAGATTCTAATAACCAAAAAAAATCCGAACTTTATCATGACGGCTTTCGCAAGAACAGCGTTTTGTCTTGATGAGAAAACAGCGAGCTTCGTTAACCACGATTACGTCTCTTCCACGGATTATATCAAACTGTTAGAGGTGTATGTCGATTTGCTACACTGCTGGCTGGAGTCTCTCACAGAAAGTAGTAAGGAAAATAGAGAAGCTCCCAACGACATGTATAATGTTAACCATGATTTTGTTCATGAGGAGGTACAGGATAATCGTACACTGGAAGATCTCGAGCTCAAAAATATTGTGACAATCATAGATGAAGTCGAAGGAAACGGGTTGTTCTTTCTTTTCAGTCATGACTTTAGAGTTAGGTTTCTAGGTTCCCAAGTCTTAAGAATTGTTGCACAGTTTGATGAAGTTATTTACGACCTTACAACAGATGATTCTTCTGGCACAAGCGGTCCGGAGGAGTATCAAAAAACTCATAACAGAATGCCCTCAAAGTTTGTCGCCGAGTTTGGAAGCCGAATAATCCAAGTGCTGGAATCATTGGACTTTTTTGATTTCATTCTCCCAAAGAGAGCCATACTGAGTGAGGCTGAGCTGAAACGATTGACACGATTACAGCACAAGCAGCGAAAAGATACAATCATCAGACTAGCCGAAAGCAATCATGGGGTGGATGCTGCTCTTTGGTTCAAGGTTTTCGAAGAGGTTCTTGAAGCACTGGTGAAAAGTTGTCCTATTCAGATTGCGATTGCTAGATCTCATAGCTGTATTAGATTGGTTCAACTCTATGACCAGATTGTTATTCTCAGCTTGGAAAACAATCCAGTAAACAACAACTCGCTCATATGGGACTATATGCTTTGCCTCAAAATAGCATGCTCTTCTCTGACCTCTACAAGTGAGCAAAGGTTGCACATCCCTCTAATATCAGCAGCAAGTCAGACTCCATCCACGTCATTATATTCCCCGTTGATGAAATCTCACAGCAGAAAAAAGTCTCAGCAACTGTTCACTGTCCAGCATCAGAAAATTACTAGCGCTAAATCTATATTCAAAATGACTGTGCCTCTCTTGACAACATCGAATACCAAGCTGAAGGATGCTTTAGTTGAGGGTCTGAGTTGTCTCAATGTGAACATCTTCAAGAGCTTTTTGCAAAGCATCGATCAGGTTGTCGAGGCGTGGAAAAATGATCCTAATAACGTCTTGCTCTCAGCGGACACAAGATTACGCGTTGAAATCACAGGCATACTCAACAAAGTTGTTGCAAAGTTTTCAAGAGCTGAAACTATATTTATCGACGAAGTTGTGTTGAAAAAGCTAAGGTCTATCTTAGAAAGCGTTAAAACCCTATTAACAAAGTCTTCTTCTCAAACGAGTTTTGAGCTCCAAAGGTTACGGAAATATTTTTGTGGCCTTGTGGAAAGTTACCACTCTGAATGCATCAAAACAGGTGCAGTGGAAACCTGGCTTCCCTTTAGTTTCAGGAAGGAATCATTTGAGTTTATGGAGCAGTGGTGCGGATACGGCAAGAACGTATCTTTATTTCATCAGCGTTATACGGCAATGATGAAAAGTATCTCTTCCAGAAATGACACAGTAACTTTACAAGCCTCTTTGGAGTTACAGAAGAGACAACTTCAATACAGTGCCATAAGTTGTATGGCGAATCTTTGCTCCAGTCCCATTGCTACCCTAGATGATTCATTCTCCGTGACGGTGGTTCTGGCTTGGATTGATGCTTTATTCAATACACATAATGAAAAGATAAACATCATGGCGAGAAAAGCATTACTAGAAATTCTAATAGTTAACACTGATTCCGAAGAGATTGTTGACGAGGTCGTGAAGAAATGTTACACTCATGATCTTGCGTTAGGGAACTACTTCGTGACACTCAGTGACGCTTTTGTCCAGGGAGCAGACTTCAAATACTCGGTCTATAGACCTCTCGCTCTTGGCTTATTTTCGTCTGGATCCGATAATATCAATGTTAGAACCGCTGCTGCAAACCTTTTGGAGCATACTGAAATGAAGTTCTTTAACACAAACAAAAGTTCTGCCTTTATCGACGGTATTTGTTGCAGATCTCGGGTTATCTACAAGAGAACACTATTCCAGATTTCAACCCATTTTGCCTCAGCACATCCCGAAGAGAAATTTAAGATGATATCGGAACTGACAATGTTGTTTCATACTGTGGGGGCAAGCCCCAGAAGGGATATTTTGGCAGTTCTGCTACCATGGGTGCAGACGGTTGAGCTGAATCTTTCCGAGGATAACCCTGAAAGAAACAATTCAATGATGGTGTTATACAACTTCTTTGAAATTACTGTCAAGTTTGCTCATAAAATGCAGAATGAGGTTGAGGCTTTATGGGTTGCTCTTGGTAATGGAGGAGGTGATGCCAATGTTAAAGAGATCTATCACTTCATAACTGATCATTCTATGAAGCTGAATAATATAGTCTTTTGGGATTGTTCCAGACAGGTGATTGTATCCCTGTCAACAATCCCGGGAGGAGTGAGTCTGATTGAAACTCTTATTTCCAATTTGGAGCCCAGAACGATGATACCCATTGATAAACTAATGCTAGACAGTTCTGCCGCAGAAAAAACATATCCAGAGGATCTCAGTGATTTACCGTATGTGGCATCTTTATCATCGATTGTGGAGACCAGTGACACCTTGGAAACCCCCACTTTCTCATTATGTGAGCTTTCTGTCGTATTCCTGGTGGATTTGCTCCTTACCCCAAGTGAGGTCGTGAAGGCAAACCTTCCCCTTCTCCTTCATTTGTCTTTCGTATTGCTTGATCATCAGCTCTCAATTGTTCAAGATCAAGCATGTGCAATGCTGATTCACTTACTCCATCAGTACAGTGATACAGAGGATTATAACTGCAAAAATATTGTTGAATCCCTGAGAGGTTCTGATAGGTCAAAGACTTTATGGGTACATACAGATCTGCTGTCAGAGAAAAATGGGGGCAGGATCCCAGAGAATATGGACGCTCTGATCAGAAAGGTGCTAATAGTTTTTGAGAAGACTGTACCAGGAATTCAGCAAGAGTGGAGCAGAACCTCTCTGAAGTGGGCAACTTCATGTAAAGTGATGCATATTGCCTCTCGTTCGTTCCAGGTCTTCCGTTGCTTGATTTCATTTCTTGATATTGATATGCTTAGAGACATGCTGTTGTGTCTTGCAAATACTGTTTCAGACGAAAATATTGGAATTCAAAGCTTTTCTATGCAAATCCTGATGACACTGAATGCCATTACTGCTGAGCTATACAGTGAACAATTGATTGATTTTCCACAGTTGTTCTGGTCGGTTGTCGCATGCCTGAACACTATTCATGAACACGAATACATTGAGGTGCTCTCTGCGTTATCGAAGTTCATCTCCAAAATTGATCTGGGCTCCACGGAGACAGTCGAATGTTTGATTGCTACTTTTCCTGCTAAATGGGAGGGAAGGTTCACTGGTCTTCAGTCCCTTGTCACTATTGGTTTGAGATCTTCCAACGCTTATGAACCATCGCTGAAGTTGTTGGATCGGTTGAACCTGTTGAAGGATAGCGAAATCATTGGGTCGGGAAAGGCAAGACTACTTACCGCTCTGCTGGCGAATATGCCTCGATTTCTGTATTCTCAAACAACAAAAAGATTTGGTGAAGACATTATTAGTGCCGCTAATGTTTTATGTGACATGGCGGATAGAAATGACGTGGGTGCCTTGTCAAAAATAATCATGTCACTAGTTAAGAAAAGGTTCAGAAACAAGGAGGATTTCTTGAGTCAGGTTGTAAGTGTCATCAAGCAATATTTTTTCCCTGAATATGCTGCGGACACCTTGGTCTTCTTATTAGGTTTGTTGTTCAATATGACATCATGGCTAAAGGTTGAGACCATGAACTTATTGAAACATGTGTTCCGCGCTGTTGACCTGGGAAGCGAGGAATTTGTGGCGCTGGGAGCAGACTTGGTTTCGCCATTATTGAGATTGTTGATGACTGATCATGTAGAGCAGGCTCTTGAAGTGCTAGATGAAGCTACAGCAATCTCGCCTTCTCCATTTGACAAATACTACCTCATGATGAGTTCAGGCGATTCCACCATCAGAAAAGAGTACGAGAAGATAGCCACACTATTTGGAATCCCTGATGAGAGCGGGTGGTCAATACCAATGTCTGCTGTAAGTACTGCGAGAGCAAGAAATAACATACACTCTGTTTTCTCTACATGTGTGATTCCTTCGACCAACGGAGATGAAGAGAACTCTGAGGTGCCGTCACAGCCAGAGTTCAACAGGGACGACTACGTGCAGTTCAGTACTTTATCTGAGCAACAGCGACAACAGTTTAACAAACAGCCTGGCCAAGTGCAATATTTGGATCAGCCTCAACATGTTGCTCAATATAGTGAGTCTACCGATGAGCAGGACTCTCTGAGCCACATGCTCGCGACTCTGGAGAATTTGGACTCATTTTTCACGAAGGATGCTATGGATTTGGCAGACACGTATGGACACCAGTACAATGGGTCTGTCGATACTAGGTCAACTGCTGCTACATCAAATGCGGAATCCTCGAACTGGAATATTCCATTTGAATCTCCAAGGCTCGATCAAAACGTCCATTTTGCATCAACTACGTCCTTCAAGACGTTAATGGGAGAAACAAGCTCAGCGAACCCGTCTCCATCATCATTCAGAAACTCTGCCAAGCTTGGCAGAAGAAAGTCGTCATATGGGAATGTTACTGAAGGTCTACAACTGGCATCAAAGCCTTTGAATGAGCATGGGGGTCATTCAGATTTAGCAGTTCTTGGATCTCCGCTGCTGACTAGCCAGACATCCGGGAACGAGGAGTCTGAGAGCCTTTTTCGATTTGAGATTCTACGGCCTTCAAGCAAGGTGAAGAAAAGACCGAATCGTTTAAGTTCCCCGATGCTTTCACCGTCAGGGGACCCTACGTCGCCTCTGGGAACTCCTGTTTCCAGGGGTTCCAGGGTATTACGGACTCCGCGCAGTCCATATGGACGGAATTATCGATTCAGCAGGGGTTCTTCTGGCTACGGAAAGACTACTTTTTACGCTGCGAGTTCTAATCCCCACAATAACCAGCAGGACTCTTGATTATCTTATTAGCTGCTACGGAGACTCACGCATACAGTGAGCGACCGGAAATTCATGGCTAACCATGAGAAGAGAAACAATAGCACATGACATTGCCGAATGTAGTACAAGCTCAACTTCCCGTTTGATGATCCGAGCTCCTTTTCATTTGTAATGTATCAAAACGACTGCCCTTTCGAAATCTGTATCCCAGAGCCTGGACCCTTAGCGTCGGCCCTGCATAGCGACGATGTATGTAAGCTTTCACGTTATGGTGCTTTTTTTCAAATCTTGGTGTAGGGGTGTTTACATTAGCACAGAATAGGTTCAAAGATATTTTGAATAATTTTGAGATTATTGGTTGATTGATGAAGAAGGTGTTAAAAGAAAAAAAACACCATAGGGAGATATAACAGCTCTTTGAAGACCGTCACAGTTTCCACGTTGAGAGATGCTTTCTTTGGGCCTGTGTTCGAGAAGAGCAGCGGCTGCTTTCAAGCAAAAAGCTTCTGCTGCTGTTTACACCAACAGGCTGGTTTCCAGCACGTCGACATGCTTAGCCACCAAACAGTCGCAAAAGTCCATTGAGGATATGCCAAATCCTCGTGACTTTCCTAGACCGGCTTATACTGAGATTTACCAGCCGATCTACAACCCAAAGGACAAATACAAAGAGCAATCGGAAGAGCTACACAAGTTCGGAAGATATATAATAGGGTGTCTTCCGAGATTTGTGCAACAGTTTTCTGTGTGGAAGGACGAGCTGGTAGTGTATGTCGCACCTTCTGCCCTGATTCCTGTGGCAACATTTCTCAAGAACCACACCACCTCCCAGTTCAAAGCATGTATGGATGTGACGGCTGCAGACTATCCATCGAGAACTAATAGATTCGACGTGGTGTACGATCTACTTTCAGTCCGTTTCAACTCTAGAATTAGAATCAAGACTTTCGCCTCAGAGACCTCGCCTGTACCGAGCGTGGTTCCCTTGTGGGAAAGTGCCAACTGGCTGGAGAGAGAGACTTACGACCTGTTTGGGATATTCTTTGAGAACCACCCAGATCTCAGAAGAATCATGACTGATTACGGCTTTGAAGGACATCCACTTAGAAAAGACTTCCCAACCACAGGTTACACAGAGGTCAGATATGACGCCGAGAAGAGAAGAGTTGTGTATGAGCCTCTTGAGCTCACGCAGGCATGGAGAAATTTCACAGTTGGTTCGTCAGTGTGGGATCAAGTGGGGGATGGCGTTGACGATACACCAGCAGAGTTCAGGCTTCCTGAGCCAGAATTTGATGAGCCAGAACCTCCAAAGAAATGAGCCCTCCCTACAAAAAGCCATTATTTATTATTTCAATCTCTGTTTAGTGATATGCCTGTCAAATTTTCACTCTAGTAGTTTTATCTGGTGGCCTCAACTTGCTTTCTCAGTACATTGAGCTCATCACGTCTAGTATCCAAATATGACTCCAGCTGTATTATCTGGCTTTCAACAAGCTCAATGTTTCCCTGAATAGACTTCAGATTCGCTCCCTTGCCTAAATCCGCAACCTGACTTTGCTTGTACTTTTGTAGCTGCTCCAGCTCGTATTTCACCATACCCAGGTGGTCATCTTGCCCTTTAGTATCCTTTTCATGCTCTGCCTTCTGTATTAGCTCCTCCAAATCCTGCAACTCCCTTCTCAACTTCACCTCCTCCCAGTCTGTTCCCTCAGATGCACTAAAATCGGTCCCATTTTTCACAATATTCGATGATCCGGAGTCTCCTAACTTATCCAAGTAGCCTTCGGCGAAAGACTGTCGCGCACTACTTCCCCTTCTGGAGTTCGAAAAACCGTCATTCTGTGCAGAGTTCACATCGTAGTCAGGTGTCTCTTTGGAGAAAGTGGCTCTTAGTGAAGCAGGCACAGACCGAGGAACTCGCTTTCCGTTCGATCTCTGATTCAAAATATGAAGAAACACAAGACACTGATCTTTGTCGATTGTCTCTGATTGCTTGGGATTTACCAGGTTCCATGCAGAAGAAATATCCGTTTGCGGCACACTGTCCAGCGTCTTGTACAGCTCAGATAGTGACTGGAATGTAATACGTCCGTATCTGTCTGTGGAAGTAGAATAAACAGACTCATAAGTTGCCTTGTCTGTTGGAGAGATATACCAGTCAAAGTCCGAGCTAAGAGAGAGCTCCTCATCTCCGTCACTATCCAACCCGTTAGAATTGTTCAGGACAGCTTGGTCGGCCTGCACGAGGTGACGTTTTGATCCAGGAATAAGCCAATCAGGAAGACTGGCTGGAACCTGTGAGACGCTTCCATTCACCAAGTCAAAGATCAACCTCATGGCTATGCAGAACTCTTCAAAATCAAGCTTTCCGTCTACATCAATGTCGGATAGATCCCATATCTTTTCGAGTTGATCGGGATTTAGATGCGAGTTTTTGAAGACCACTGAGACCTTATCGCCGCTCAGCTTATTCCCCACGGGATTCAGTCCACTAAAGATCTCCCAATACTTTTTGATTTCCCACTCTTCCAGCTTCGGCATGTTGGATGATCCTGGTTTTCAATACTCCATCAAAGCATATCTTGCTTTAACGATTACTATCAGCAGTATATTATTATCTTTGGAATTTCACGGAGCTAACTCACTGCGTCGTTCTTTCTTGGGTAGGGTAACAGTACTACCACAAATTTACTGTCGTGAGCTGAATACCTAAAATGATTCAAGGCACACACAAGTGACCTCCATCCTCTTACTTTGCACAGCAGTGGAGAATACCACCTTCCTGGTGATATTTGTTGAATCATCCTGAAAGTCTAAGATACCCAAAACACGTAGCCTGTAATAAAATTAGCTAATTATAAGTTTCTTATGTCTTAAAAGTTGGGGCTATAGGTTTCCGGTACGATTCTGTGATACGTATTCGCTGTAATGAGATTCTTTACTATCGACTGCAGACAACCACCAGTAGCATATTTCTGTGTGTGATGAAAGCTGTTTAGCGGTATTCAGTGCTGGCTATATTGATCCCCGAATTAACTATTGCAATCCTGAAGTGATGTCAAAATAACCGGTGTACGGGTGCATTAAATTGAGTTGATGAGATTTACAAAGGGAAGATTCAGACCTTTAAGACAAGGTTTTACTGATCCGGAGATGGGAATTGGGATCGAAAAAGGTAGCATACCGCAAGTAAAAACAGAGAACCTCTAAAGTATTGAAAAGAGTCAAAAGCTTTCCTTCCACTTAGAAAGTTTCACTTGTTTTAGTTGTCAGATGACTAAATATACGCTCAACGAGCGAATACTGGAGTTATTAGAGAGTATACCCATTGATAAAAATGCCGAAGCACAGATAAAGGGAAGGAGCTGGATATCTCATAGAGATCTGATTGCTCTTTACAAGCTAGCGATTTCTCAGAATCGGAATCCCCGCTACAAACTTTTGGAGTTATTGAACGGGAGTCGTATATATACTCCCGTTGCTCCCAAACAGCCTAAGAGCCAGGAGTTCCTGAAACAGATGGAACTATTAAGAGTTCGGCAGCAGGAGTTCGATTACCAGCGACTCATAACAGGCAATGTCTCGAAAAAAGGAGTCTCATTTTTGAATACTTCCCCTCAAGATAAAGAATACGAAGAAATGACTCCTTCGCGTCAGGCCAAACAACTAAGACACCAACTTACTACTATTGTGAATATTCTAGTGACAGTAGTATCTGTGGGATATGCCACATGGTACTGGAGTGGGTCGTCTATGGGACTTCAAGAATCTTACCGGGTTCTTTTGAGTGTTTTTTTCTCCATTTTGGTACTAATAGCGGAGGTTGTTGTTTTCGGCTCGTATCTCCGCAAGATAGATGAGGCAAAGCGGATAGAAAGAACCACCAAAGAGGTGAGGCGGGTTGTCACTACTACAGTGTACGGGTCTAAGGAGGACTGAGGTGGTGTACGGAAGAAGTATAGAAGCGCTTGCCGAGCAAATCTTGCTCGGTGAATGTGTCCCAATGGAGTCAGCCGCGCAGCCCTGGGCTGGCATCCAGTAGCCGAAGCCGATGTCGTTACGGACAATAGGGCCAGAATCAAAATATTCTCTCAATCATGAGCGGGGCAGCATAGTGGGGTGTTTCAAGGGCGTAGTTGATGCATTTTTGAAAAAGTGGGGTGGGAGCAGGGGTGGTGCTAAAACATCACACAGGAGACCGGAAGGAGGGTTTACACGCAAAGGGCAGAGATGCATTCATTTCTGTAAGCAGATACACCAGTGAGGATGGCAAGGTATGACGCGAGAGTTGGATCCTTATTTGGACGGGACCACTGGCTCGCTCGGTGACGATATCCCGGCGCAGCACGGAGGTTTTCCTGCCGGGCAATCTTTCATGGTTATTATGCTGAGTATAAAAAGGAGCTGAAAAATATCGCGGATCAAAATATAAATAAATTCCATGGCTGTGCTGAAAAAGTATTATCGCTTCCTGGAAACTAGCTCTACATTTGTGCGAAACGGGGACGATAACCAGGTGGTCTCTAGAAGAGCGCAGCACGGGGCGAGCTTTTTGAAATATCACTCAAAAAGTGACTCAACTAGGAAACTGTCAACAATGGATAGCGGGGGCAGGACTACAGAGCAGGGGGATAGAAAGAAGATAATCGCACGGCTGGCTAAAAGTTAAGATTATGAGGTTTGTTGGAGGATGCAGAAAGGCCGGATTGCGAGCGATTTTTGAACGTTGTGGCTTCTTAAGGTATATTTATATATCATGGTTATCCTCTAGGCTTTTGGGCATAGAAGTTCGAGGGTATGTGATACAGTATCTGGTGGATGGTTCTGGGAGTCTGTCAATTCGGAGAAGAGTATTGTTTTAGTAGGCATGAGTGACCCCAGAGACGACGTTGAGAGCATTGACTCGTCTACATCTCACGAGAACATCAAACAGTATCAACCATCGGAAGACGTTGAGGAGCAAGACAATGTCGAAGCACTTTCACAGCACCTTTCGCAGATTCTGAGTACTCCAGGTGGTGCCGAGAAGATTGAATCCCTCGCGAGAGTGTTGTCTACGAAGACCAAGGCACAGCTACAGGAATTTGAGGTGAACAAGGATGATTTTGACTTGAAGTTACTATTGCAGTACTTGCGTGAAAAGTCTCTCGCACAAGGTATCGAGTCTGCCCACTCGGGGCTCGCATTCAAAGACTTGACTTGTTGGGGTGTCGATGCCTCTGCTGCGTATGGTCCTTCCGTTCCTGAAATGATCAGAGAGACTTTTAACTTCAGTAAATATTTCAAGAAAGATTCTAGAACACAGCGAAAGATCATAAGAGACTTCATCGGTATCGTTGAGCCCGGCGAATTGGTGCTTGCCCTCGGTAAGCCTGGCGCAGGTTGTTCATCCCTACTAAAGAGTTGCGCAGGCGAAATAGAGAATTTTACCAAGGTTGAGGGCGAATTTTCCTATGATGGATTGGCCCAAGATGAGATGATGAGGAAATTCAAAGGTTACATTGTCTACAACCCGGAGTTGGACTTCCATTTTCCTTATATAACTGTGAAGGAGACCATTGAGTTTGCCTTGAGAACAAAAACACCAGCTACAAGAGTCGATGGCATTAGCAGAAAAAGGTATGTGCAAAACATGCTTGAACTATGGACAACTGTCTTTGGCTTGACTCACACTTACAGCACAAAAGTTGGTAATGACTTTGTCAGGGGTGTATCTGGAGGTGAAAGAAAGCGTGTGTCTATTGTTGAGGCATTGGCTATGGATGCCTCTGTTTATTGTTTTGATAACGCAACCAGAGGATTGGATGCGTCCACTGCTTTGGAATTCACACAATGTATCAGAACAGCAACTAATATGTTGAACTGTTCTGCCATTGTCGCCATTTATCAAGCTGGTCAAAACATTTATGAACTGTTTGATAAAGTCACTGTCATTTATAAAGGAAGACAGGTCTATTTCGGTCCTGCCGAGAATGGTGTAGCCTATTTTGAGAGAATGGGTTATCAAAAGCCATCAAGAATGACTGCTCCCGAGTTTTTGACCGCTGTTACATCCCCAAGTTCTAGAAAGGTGAAGCCTGGATATGAAGGTAAGGTTCCCGAGAGCTCTGAGGAATTTGAGAATTACTGGATGGAATCTCCCGAATATCAAGCTTTGTTAAAACAATACGAAGATTACATTGCTTCACACAACCCTGAAGATACCAGACAGAGACTTGCCTTTGCTTCTTCTCAACGGAAGCAGACTTTGCAAAGAAAGAAGTCCCAGTTTGTGGTCAATTACTTCTCTCAGTTATACTACTTGATCATCAGAGGTTTCCAGAGAACTAAGGGTGATATCACTTACACAATGGTCTATTTGTCTTCCTTTGTTACTAAAGGTTTCGTCGTCGGCTCGATGTACTATCATATTCCAGATGCTACTGACGGTGCATATTCGCGAGGTGGTATGCTTTTCTATTGCTTACTGTTCTGCGCTTTGACTTCCCTTGCTGAAATTGCAAATTCGTTCAGAAATCGACCAATTCTAGTTAAGCACAAGAGTTACTCGATGTACCATATTTCCGCTGAATCCTTACAAGAGATCATCACCGAAATTCCAACCAAGGGCCTTGCTGTTATTATTCTTTCTCTGACTGCCTACTGGATGCCTCACATGAAACACGAGGCGGGCGCGTTCTTCATGTTCTTTCTATTCTTGTTCACAATTCAACAGTGTATGTCTTTCATTTTCAAGCTTGTCGCAACGTTAACTAAGGATGGTGAAACTGCTCACGCTGTTGGTGGTTTATGGGTCTTAATGCTCTGTGTTTATGCTGGATTCATGCTTCCTTTGCCAAAGATGCACCACTGGATTAAGTGGATTCATTATCTGAATCCTATGTTCTACTGCTATAACAGTTTAATGGGAAATGAGTTCCATGGTAGAAAAATGCCATGCCACTCATTGTTTCCATCCGGTAGTGGTTATGAAGATACTTCACTAGCAAATCAAGTGTGTCTTCTTTCTGGTGCTGTTGCCGGCCAAGACTGGGTCTCTGGTGACTCTTACCTAAAAACCCATTTCGACTTCTACTGGCACAATGTCTGGAAATATTGGGGTGTGAACGTTTGTTGGACTGCCGGTTTTATTGGTTTGAATGTGTTCCTTTCAGAGTATATCAAGAGTGTGGTAGGTGGAGGTGACTTGCTTTTGTTTAAGAGAGGTCATATGCCCGACGCTGGTGGAGATGAAGATTGGGATGGAAAAGTGGCTACCAGGGAGGAAATGATGATTACTCTTAATGGTCCGGATGCTGATTTGGAGAAGATCATTAGTGAAGCTGATGTTTTTTCCTGGAAGCATCTGGACTACATCATTCCTTATGAAGGGGCACAGAGACAGCTACTTTGTGATATTCAAGGTTATGTTAAACCTGGTACTATGACTGCATTGATGGGTGAGTCAGGTGCCGGAAAAACCACTCTTTTGAATGTCTTGGCCCAGCGTATAGACTTCGGTGTTATCACAGGAGATATGCTTGTCAATGGTAAACCATTAGACTCGTCATTCAAGAGAAGAACTGGTTATGTACAGCAGCAAGACTTGCATATGGCTCAATTTTCAGTTAGGGAATCATTGAAATTTGCCGCTGACCTGAGACAACCAAGAGAGACTCCACAAGCAGAGAAGTATGAATATGTTGAGAAGATTATCAGCTTACTGGGTATGGAGAAGTATGCTGAGGCTATGGTTGGAAAGATTGGTAGAGGATTGAATGTTGAGCAAAGAAAGAAGCTTTCGATCGCTACTGAACTCGTTGCCAAGCCTTCTCTGCTATTGTTCTTGGATGAGCCAACCTCTGGTTTGGACTCTGAATCTTCGTGGTCTATTGTGCAGTTTTTGAGAGCTTTGGCGGACTCTGGACAGGCAATTTTATGTACCATCCACCAACCTTCAGCTACTCTTTTCGAAGTTTTTGACAGACTATTACTTTTGAAGAAGGGTGGAAAGACGGTTTACTTCGGTGATATTGGTGAAAACTCACAGACTATGTTGCAATACTTTGAGAGATACTCTGGTGTCAAATGTGGTGTTTCGGAGAATCCTGCCGAGTATATTCTTAACTGTATTGGAGCGGGTGCCACTGCTTCCACCGACAGTGATTGGTATGATTTATGGACAAACTCCCCAGAATTCAGGGAGGTTGCCGAATATATTGATGTGTTGCATGCTGAGCTTCCAAAGAGACCTCCTAACCCGAATGCTGGTGACCTGACCGGAAGATTTGCTGCAACATATATGTCACAGCTGTGGGTTCTGCTTAAAAGAACGTACATCCAGTTTTGGAGATCCCCAGTCTATTTGAGAGCTAAGTTTTTGGAATGTGTTGTCTGTGCCATCTTTGTTGGTCTTTCCTTCGTTGGTATGGATCACTCCGTTGCAGGGGCCACGGGTGCTTTCTCATCAGTTTTCATGTTGTTGCTTATCTCGCTGGCTATGATTAACCAGTCGCATGTTTTTGCTATTGATACAAGGGATTTGCTGGAGGTTAGAGAGTCTCTTTCCAACACATTCCACTGGTCCACTCTGCTTCTGTCGCACACTTTCTTGGAGATATTTTGGTCGGTTATTTGTCAATTCTTCTGTTTCATCTGCTACTACTGGCCTGCTCAGTACTCTGGTACAGCTCACCATGCTGGTTACTTCTTCTTCATCTATGTCCTGGTCTTCCCTATCTACTTCATCTCTTACGGACTGTGCATTCTCTACTTTTCTCCAGATGTGCCTTCAGCCTCGATGATCAACTCCAATCTGTTTGCTTCCATGTTGCTGTTCTGTGGTATTTTGAACCCGAAGAAATACTCTCCAGGATTTTGGAGTTTCATGTACGTTGTGTCTCCGTTCAAGTACTTTGTGCAGGCGTTTGTGGCTCCTTTGGTTCACAATAGAGTGCTGGAGTGTACTTTTGACGAGTTGAGTATCGTCGACGCGCCTACTGGTGAGACATGTGGCACCTTCCTTGATCGTTACATTACAGACAACGGGGGATACCTGGAAAATCCAGATGATTCTGTACAGTGCAAATACTGTCCTTATGTTATGCAGTCGGACGTTGTTCTTCAGTATGATATCAAGTGGGAGTACCACTGGAGAAACTTTGGTATTGCCTGGATCTACATCATCTTCAACTTCTTTGCTATGACCGGTGGATACTACATTTTCAGAGTGAAGAAGTTCTCGATTTCAGGGCTACTGAATGTTACAAAGTGGGTTGAGAAGCCAAAGCGGGACAGACACGAGAAGGATGACACGATCTTCTCGGCCAAGCAAGGAGATGAGAAGATTTTGGTTCCAAAGAAGGCTTAGTAGAAGCCGTGTTTTGGTTCTACTGTGCAAGGTGCATATGTATACTCAATTCGTACTCATGTTTGTCGTCTATTATTTAAATATACTCAATACCGTTGATATTGTTTTTCAATAGGCTTTCGCCTATCGGCCAGATTTTAATAAGGGAAAAAAAGGGAGAGTAAAAAAAAAAAATTCCATCATTGTAAATACAACTTATCCACAAGGGGATACAGAGCTTTCCACCTGAAGCATGTCGTGGAGGCTGAGGATGATCCGGAGACCGCTTACTCAGACACTGGCGTGTGCGGGGCTCCGTTTCCTACCCGGAAGTCGGAGCATTCGCTCTCTTCTGCTCGTAAAAGAAAACTCCTCTCGCAAGTGTGCACATATATCGTTTTCCAGACATAATTCTTCAACTTCTGATCAGAAAACACCCTATGAGAGTACTGCAGCCAGCAACTTGGTATGCAACTCCTGCGGAATCAAGCTTCAGTCCAAAGATTCGGCAATAGAAGGATATTATAAACCGCACGAGAACGAACTGCCGGAGAAAAGTCGAACGTTATCGTTTGCAGATCAGAGAGAGAATATCCTCCTTCAGCAGCTCAGAGGATTACAGGGAGACGCACCCACATATGCCGCAGTCAAGCAAGCTGGGAGAAACACGGATGAGAGATTGGAATGCCAGAGATGCCGAGACGCCCTGTACCATCATAAGATTGATGTTGAATCACAGTCGAGTGTTAGTGTGGATCAGGTGATGGCTGAGATTCCACAGAACGCCACTGTCGTACACGTAGTCTCCGCGCTGGACTTTCCGCTCTCTGTGAACACCAAAGTAAGCGCAGGGCGGGATCCTGAGAAGATCTGGTATCTAATCACAAAAATTGATGCGTTTTTCAACGATACCTCAATGATTGGTGGGAAACACACAGACTACTTTGCTACGACTCTGCAGAGGTTGGTGAACGCGAACAAATCCCGCGTAATATGCCTTTCGGGGAAGCTCGGCTGGAAGACCTA
Source organism: Ogataea wickerhamii (assembly GCA_030559035.1). Classification (NCBI taxonomy): domain Eukaryota; kingdom Fungi; phylum Ascomycota; class Pichiomycetes; order Pichiales; family Pichiaceae; genus Ogataea; species Ogataea wickerhamii. The sequence goes on along the minus strand of JAKTQX010000008.1, from coordinate 249,746 downwards.
TGGCTTAGTAAATGCTCTACCGAAAGGAAAAATATACTTTGTCGGAGAGGTGAATAGCGGAAAGAGCACACTGGTGCGTACGTTGATCTATAGAGACGACCGGCAGCTAAGGTCGACCGACAACTATGGACCGGGAATTTCGGACTTGCCATACTTTACCAGAAAACAGTGTGAGTTTGCGCTGAAGCGCCACAAGGACACCATTCTGGTGGACACGCCGGGGTTTTCAGGGGCAGGCAAAGACCCTTATCAGTATCTGCTTCCAGACCAACTGAAGAAGGCTTCTTCAGTTGTAGCTGTAGCTAGACCAGATGACCAGAGAAGTTACTCCCCAAAACCCATAAAGTCAGAGGGCAAGAAGATCTTCAATGGAAAAGGTCTTGTCAGCATTGGGGGTGTGTTTTATCTGCGTCCCCCAGCAGATACGGTAATAAGACTCTTTTCTGCCGTACATGGAAAGCAGTTCAGAACCGAATCACTAGTAAGAATTGAGGAGCTGAGCTCTAAGAGAACCAAAGCCACCAGAGATCGGTTCGTCGTCAATCATTCGGCCGTAGAAGATCTGGTTAGATACGTTATTCCTCCGTTCTACGGAAATGTTGATGTCATTTTCAAAGGATTAGGATACATAACGATATCTCCAACAACAAGTCCTAAGACTGCGGGCTTGTTTCAAATATATGTTCCTAAGGGAATTGAGGTTGCAATTAGAGAGAACATATTTCCCTACATCTACCGTGTTCCGCGGAATAAGGGTAAACCGGTTGATAATAATGGATCATCAAGAGAAAAACCTGTTCCTAAGAGACAGTTTGACAACATTAGAAAGGTTCCAAAGGATAAGAACATATTCGGTAAGCTGATTGAGGTTCCAATGGATATCGATAATGAATCTGCTTTTGAAATGGCTGCTCCTAAGTCGACCTATGGGGCACTGTCAGAGTACACTTCTCAGGAGGAGTATCCAAACGCTTTATGGGAGGTTCCTGATTTGACGTGAGGTTGTCTTGTAAATAGAGGGTGGAGTGGGGAGCTGTTGAAAGCAGTAGTCCCAGCTCGTTACCCGGCCTCAAATTATGAGTGCTGAAATTTTTTGTTTTGGTGAATATATATCTTGTTAGGGAGCCAACCTTTGTTGATCTTGAAAGAGATTAGACTGAGATTTGACGCACCATTCCACTTCAGGCAGAACAGACAAAGTTTATAAACCCGCACATGACTCAGCTCCACACACTGAAGAATGGTGTAGGCTCTTCTTCTGTTGAAAAACAGGCTTCTGTCTCTCTCAAAGAGCTTTTTGAGTCGTCTCGGAATTTGCCTAAAAGACTCGACGATGTATCAACCATCCATCTGGGTTTGAATGAGATCAAAAGAAAGGCGTACGAACTTCGCAAGTACAATAAGTCTGAGAAAGATATAAACCCCTACACAAAGGCGCATTATCTTCTGGTTGGTAGTGGAATCACTATCGAGGAGATCCAGAATGACTTGGATTCTATCGATTATCACCAATTAGATGCTACAATAGGAAACAACAACAACAGGGTAGTGGCAACAAACTTCTACAATGAGATAGATAGCTATGTCAGCAGCCAGAAAGAGGAAAGCATATTGTCTGCTATCGAGCAGTCACTTTCCACTGCTGCACGTGACTTTGACACCTATGTGAGCAATAACATTACAATTGACTGGAAACAGAGGAGAAACGAACTACGTGAGTCTTTATCTTCTTTACTGAAGAGAGGACAGACTGTGGCCGAAATGCCTGTGTCGCCTGGTAAGAAGGCAAGAGCGTCTCTGGCGGAAAATGTCGACAGACAGCTAACGTGGGGCGATTCCAAAACGAAAAATATATTATCATCCAAATCCACGTTCTCGGACCTGAATAAGGTGTCAGACTCAACACTGCTTTTGAACCCCGGTGTTTCTTACTCCCAGAGACAGAAGTTTGAGTTTTACGCGCAGGTGATCTATGAGTTAAACGATGCAAGATTACAAGATGAGCCGTATGCGCTCTGTACAGTCTTTTGTGACCTATCCAAGCATGAGTTGAGCTCAAAGTCGAAGCAGTTGCACGAGTCATGGCGCATTTTGAGAGACTTCTGTGAAGGTGGCAACACTCAAAGCAAGGGACGAGTGGAAAGAAAGTTTGCAAGAGGTTACTGCTCAGATTCACTCTCTGATTTTGAGTCAGTCGAACTAAGAAAGTCCATTATCTCAAAGGGGCTGACCTACCTGGAGAGCCAGTTTTACGATTACATTAGTGACTTATATTTGAAGTCGGAGAAGGCGCCGCAGAGCCAGGAAACGTCTAGTGTTGTTAAGGTGCAGCACTTCATAGAACACACTTTGAAAACAAAATCACAAGAATGGAAGATCCCCAACTTAACGTTTGTGAACGGTATACCGATATGGGCTATTATTTTTTACCTGCTCAGGGCTGGCTGCTATAAAGATGCTTTAGACTTGGTTGCAGAACATAGTGACTCTTTCCAAAAATTAGAGAAGACTTTTCCTTCATACTTGAAAGAATTCTGCCAGAACGAGGATGGAAATCTCTCGCATGAGTTACAAGGCCGTTTAATAAATGAATTCAATCAGCACCTGAAACATACGACTAAAGAATCGGACCCTTTTCGATATGCGTTGTACAAACTGATTGGAAGATGCGAGTTATCCAAAAAGACTCTCCCTTCTATAACATTGAGCATTGAGGACTGGTTATGGCTGCATCTATCTTTAGTTAGAGAAGCACGGGTTACAGAGGACGATCCGATTCATGAACTTTATACACTTAACGATATACAGAAGGCAGTGCTACAATTTGGTCCCAAATCATTCGACGCATCTAGTGGAAACCCGATGTTTCTACAGGCGTTGGTTATAACTGGACTTTACGAAGATGCAGTGAAACATTTGTATGATATCAATGAGATGGATGCAGTCCACCTGGCTATCACGTTAGCCTACTACGGCCTTTTGAGAGTATCCGAAGAGGCAGACAAGCAAGACAAACTACTGTTTATCGATTCCAAAGGTTTCAGGTGCCTCTCATATGCACGTCTGCTGGGCTATTATACAAGAAGTTTCAAGTTTTCTGATCCTAAAGTTGCGGCGGAGTATCTCTTCTGTGTATGTTTGTGTGATGGACTGAGTCCTGCTTTGAAGAAATCACAGATAGAAATTGGTCAAAATGCGATCAGAGAGCTGGTATTAGACACTAGAGAGTTTGTTATGCTTCTTGGAAGAATAGACAAGGATGGTATTAGAATTCCTGGAACTATCGAGCAGCGCAAAAAGCTACTATACTTGGATAATGAGGAGACGTTTCTTCACAAGATTGCTGAGCAGGCTGCAGCGAAAGCTGACGAGGAAGGTCGACCTTATGACTGCATTCTATTGTATCAACTGAGTGAGGAGTATGACACGGTGATCAATCTTGTGAACCGTGTTCTGGGTGACTTTTTAGCATCTGTCGATCTGAAGACGTCTATTGATGATATTGTGAACCGCGACCTCTTCAAAGGAGAAACCAATATCGTGAAGCTTGCAACTAGACTGATGAGAACGTATGTGAGCTCGCCTGAGATTCTATCGAAGGTATCAGTGAGACAGCAGGAAACGTGCTCATTGCTGCTTGAGATTGTTGAGATCCGGAGAATGTTCTCGTCGGCGCAGCCAGACTATGTATCGATTCTAAAGATGATAGAGAAGCTGAATCTCATTCCGTGTTCCTCCAGCATTGAGCTAGAAAAGATAAGAGCCAAGGCTGAGGATTTCAAAACACTTAATGAGTCGATAACAAAGAACGTTGCGAACTTGCTGGTGATTGAGATGAGCAGCATTGCACAGCTGTTCTGGGAGCTCAGCCAGGGGCCCGAAACAGCGGCATTACAGCTTCCAGATGCTGAGAAGTTCATCAACGCGTCCAAAGATGACAAGCTTGTTTTGCTGCGTCAAATGTCGAGAAACTGTATGATATTTGCGGGAATGGTGCAGTACAAGATGCCACGATACATCTACACCACGTTGGTCGAGCTGGACGTGACAATGTGATACCGGGAGGTGTCAATGCGTGTGTCCATTGCAGTTATGGTCGCGGCTGGGGTTGTTTCTACGCTTATATTTCGGTTGTCGTTCGTAAGCGTTGGGCGTGGCCCGATCGTGAGTGTGGTTGTTTTCGTCCTCATCATCGGAGGATGATGATGATGATGACGAAGATGAGGAGCTGGAACCAGACTCCACCTCGTATTCTTCTTCGTTATTGGGGTGGAAAATACAGCATACTGCAATTTGTTAGTAAAACAGACTCCAAAACAGAAAAAAACCCCATAAAATAACTCCACCAGCTTGATTTGCTAGCTTCATCACTTGCATTGTACTTACTCTTGGACTTCTTCTTGTTCATGTCCTCGTTATCCACCACATCCTGACACCACGTGACCCTCTTTCTCTCTTTCTTCTTCTTTTTCAACTTGAGCCTGTCATCAGTTGGAATCAGGTGAAGAGTAGCGGAAGGCGGCGATTCCACCACAGTTTGCGTCTGTTGCGCTGCACCGCCTCTGATTTCTGAGGGTCTAGATGATAACGACGACATCGATTCTGCTAGGAAAAGGCTTATCAGTGGCTGCTCTGCAAAATGGCCTGCTCAAACGGTGCCGTCTTGCTCAGTTCAAGAAAGAATATATTTGCAACTGATATATAACAAAACATGTTAATACTGTAGCTAGTATGGTGTTGTAGGTTTTTTTTTTCTCCGGAAGCATCCTTGCACCGGCGCTCAATACGTAAATACATAATCAAAGGAAGGAAGAAAGAAAGAAAGAAAGCAAGAAAGACAGAAAGGATATAGCTATTATTAGATTACAATAGTTGGGTATAAGGAGGTTCTGCTGGTGTTCGAAGGATCTGTGACGAGCGAAACTGAGACAGACTGAAGACCATCAACAAGAGAGTTGAGGTAAGAGGAGATGCGTAGGATGAGGTTGCGATGGGTGTAGAAAGTGTCTAGTTGAGGGTCCAAGTCCTCGTAATCAGAGTCCGACTGGTCGTAGTAGCTGGAGTAGTCTTGCTCGTCATCGTAGTCCACAGGGAGCGTGTTATGAAGATCAAGGCTCTTCATTCTGGAGATCAGATCGAGCTCGGAGCTCTTCTGGTTGGCGCTGACATTCAGTCTCCTGATAATGTCAGGTTCCTGTGACGGGCCAGAGTTCAGCTGAGGATACTGCATAGATGATCTGAGACTGCCCGTGGGGCCCTGGATTATTGGGTACAGAGGCAAAGATCCCAGCCCTGATTTCACAGCAGTGTTGTTGGAAGGCAGAGCGCCTGCGGCCGTCATCGAGCTCGACAGCTGGTTGAAGTAGGACGAAGCATCGAGCAGGTCCTGCTGGTCGTGAAAGCCTCCGTACTTTGTAGTGCGCTGCAGTGGGGGCAGGAACAGCTCGTTAGAGTTCAGGTGCGGAATCCCGTGCAAGGGTACACCAGCACCAGAGTACAGTGCTGACAACTTATTGGCGAGCTCAGAGTTGTACGCAGGTTGTAGCTTGTTTCTCTTGAGCTCCTCATACAGCGAGGGAAGACCCCCTGCAGCAGTAATGTCGAGCTTTCTCTTTCTACTCTCTAGATCGTGGTAGAACGGCGACTGAGGAGGCGGTAATGGGTAAAACACAGGCAGCTCGTGACCCGGAGACATGTTTGTGGGACCTGCTGGTAACGGTTTTAGCTGGAACGCCTGTTGGTATGGCTGGTATTGTTGATACTGTTGATACTGTTGATAATGTTGATGTTGTTGATGTTGTTGATGTTGTTGATGTTGTTGTTGATGTTGTTGTGGCTCCTGCAGTGCTCCTTGTCGCTTCGTATAATCAGTGTGGATCTTGGCATGCTTCTTCAAATCCTGGGGTCTCTTGAACTTCTTGGAACAAGAGTCACAGCCGTACGGCTTGAGCGGGATGTGGACCCGCAAATGAGACGTTATGTGGTCTCGCTTGATGGTGATCACCTTGCAGGTATCCCACTGACAGCTCAGGCTGAGATTTCTGTTACACTTTCTGCCAACATGCACATCGCACAGATGCTCGTACAGGGACTTGGCGTCCCGGTGTACAGCAGTGCAACCTTTCCACTTACAACTAAGCGGGCCGTCACTGTCAGGTTCCGTGTCGGGTGTGGCTCTTGTTGCTGTAGCTGTTACCGGGTCAGAGGACAACGGAAGCTGAGGCGGCAGCTGAACAGGAAGAAGCGAGCCGTATCCGAAGGGAGGAAACTGGGACGGGGTGAGCTTGTGCTGGTGGTGGCTCAGAGCGGGGAAGAGTAGCTGGGATGGAGAATGAAACTGGTTCTCTGCGTTCAAGGCTGAAAGTCCTGCAGAGGACAAACTGGGTAGAGAAGCGTTAGTTGCTGAGCTCGGAGCAGTGGCTGGCGTGGGGGTGGAGACCGCGATACCAATATTGTGGTCGAGCAGCTTGATATTTGGCGAGGCAGCAGAGTGTAAAACCGGAGGCGAGTCGATGGCTGAAGATGCCTCCGTGTAGGAAGAGGAGGAAACAGAGCCAGCAGGGGATCCTGTGGATTCGGTCACGGCAGAGGCTGATTCGAGAACGTGCGCTTTGGTGTTAGCAACGTCCAAAGTACGTTGCTTCGAGTCGGCATTCAAATAGGTGACGGGATGAAGGTGGAACGATTTGGAGAGAGAGGGCGATTTGTGGTAGTCAGGCTGGTGCGAAATGTGTCCTTTTGGCAGGTCTGAAGACATGGTGAGGGCGTGGCTCGTGTTGAAGCTAAAAAAGGGTCTGGAAGACAAGGGAGAAAAAACAGCTCTCTTGTCATTCCTTTATACCCATGCAACAAAAATTGTGGAGGGTAAACCCTGCGCACAGCCACGCTAAACGAGCTGCAGCGCCACGACTATTAGGTGTTATTAGAGGTGTAAGGTGGGGGCTTTGCGGGGTGGTTGAAATACATGTGCCGGCGATTGCGGACTCGCACGTTTATTCAATTTTTTGCTGAAGCGTAGAGAAAAAAGACCTTGCCTTGGTTCGAGGTGTACGGATGTGCATTTGAAAAGGGGGGGGGGGAGGGATCATGATTAACAATTAAAAGAAGTCAGTATAGTATGTAAGGGGTGGGGTAGATAGTGGGTGGACGGATGGATCGATGCGAACTCAGGTTTCGGGGTTAGCCACACGCAGAACCTTTCGGCTATAGTCCACCTGGTCACTCAAGCTGCGGTTAGACTGATTGAGGTGGTCGTAAAGGTTATTATGAGGATCGAGGCGCTGATCCACCATCACCATGCTGGAAGCAGGAGCTGGCGTTGCTAAGGATGTTGTGTTTTGTGCTGACACAGATCCCGACTTTCGGCTCAGGCCAAAGAAAGACCCCTTTCTCGAAGGCTCACCTGGTGCAGGCCCTGGTGTTGACCCTGGTCCTGGAGAGGGACCTGGTGTTTTGGGCAGAGTTCCAATAATGATTGGCTTTTCCGAGTTGAAGCTCTCGACGTCTGACTCAATCATGATAGGGCCCTTTGATTTTCTCTGCAGGTAGAGCTTTCTGAGATACCAGCAAAGAGCAATCAGCAGGGCCAGTGCAACCAGACCAACCACCGTGAAAACTCCCGCAACCTTGCCCTTGCTGTGAAAGAAGGAGGAGCTGGTGTCGGCCACAGAGGTCTTCGTGGCAGTGGGGCTGGCTGTCAAGGAGCCCGTCTGAGAGGGTTCCAATGTGATTGTTGTTTGGACGAGAGTGGTGATGAATGCTGTAGCAACGCTTCCAGCGGCGGTTGTAACCAAGACATAAGTCGTCTGTGGTGACTGAGAGACGGAGAAGAAAGAGGAAATGGAGGAGGAGGAGGAGGTCGTATGGGATGCTGAAGTTGTGGATGATGTTGTGGATGAAGTTGTGGTGGGTGCTGTAGATGTGCCTGTGGTTGATGCAGTAGTCGATGCGCTGGACGAGCCACTGGACGAGCTACTCAAGGATTGATGATCAGAGGTGCTCGACGACGACACGGTTGAAGATGCAGCGAGAGTTCCGCTGGCCTGCCCCAAAGCAACATAGCCGAAATAGCCATCATCGGGTTGTCCACAGAGCTCGTAGGGAAACCCAGGACATTCAAGGCTGCAGTTGCTGACCGAGATTGTGGAAGAGGGGGCATAGTTGGAACACCAACAGTTATATCCCTGGACAACGGCGTAGGCGGAACCCTGGCACTGGTCGGAGCAAAAGCCGTTGGACATGAACTGGTAGTAGACAGCTGTTGACGAGGAAGCTGTGTTCTGGGAGGAACATAGTGACTGAAGTGCAGAACCAGGTACTACTGTACAGAGCAGGAAGAACAGCAGGAACATGGCCGTTGGTCACCAACGCTGCCTCAGAGATGAGAGAACTTGATAGCAAAAGAGTCAACTGGTGGTATGAAATTTCACCTTATTATTAGAATCTAATAAGATGTCCTAAACGAGAAGTGGAGACTGCAAGGAGGTTGTTCCTCTGCAGATCCGGAGTCAGGAGTAGATCACGTGACCCCTGTAAGGGGGGGCGGCGGTGATGGAGCTATAAGGTGCAAAAAAAAAAAGAATTCGCACCACGTTATCAGAGAGATAAGGAGATACAGTTTGGAATACGAGGTGCGCTAAAAAAACCTCAGCATGCATCTTTACACCAGAATAAAAAGGGAAGAAAAAGGAACAGTATACTAAGTGGTGGGGGGGGGGAGGAGATAGGGGGGGAAGGTAGTTATACAAACAAAGACGGATGACAATCAGGAGGAGAAAGAGGAGGAAGCTGATACAATAACTAAAGAAAAAACCTCAAACAGATACACCTCACTTTAGAGCTTTCTTAATCTTAGAGAAGAACCCGCGGTTCTTCTTTTCCTCCTTTTTAGCAGGAGTAGATGGTGGAGAGGAGACGGTCTTGGACTCCTCTGTAGGAGAAGAAAGCTCCGGTTTTTTCACCTTGGTGACAACCTTCTTAACGTACTTGGTCTTCTTGCTGGACGTCTCGGACTTGGAGTCAGCCTCCGTGGTGGCTGTTGCGGTGGTAGGAGCTGTTTCCTGGGCCGCAACGTCGGAGGTGGTGGCACCGGAGTCAGGCTCGTTCAAAGTTTTCGGATCCACGTCTCTGATGGTGCTGAAGGCATCAATCTCGTTGGCATTGGCAGGAATAGCAATTCCAGGATCTCCCAGAGTGGCTGGTGGCTCGTTCAGGGTTTTGGGGTCGACGTTGCGCACCTGGGTGAAAGCCTCTATTTCGTGGGGGTTGGCAGGAATGGCGATACCTGGCTCTCCCAAAGTGGTCTGCTGGCCCTCAGAGGAAGGAAGGACGGTGGGCTTGAGGCCCGTGGCGGACTTAGCAGTCACGACAGGTACAGCAAGTCCGCCAGCCTCAGGGATCTTGGCAGACGACTTAGGTTCCTCCAGGTCAGCAGCGTAGAGAACGTTGTTGGCATTACCAGACTCGTCTGCCTCCGTCTTGAAAGAGGAAGTGGTCTGCCACTTCCCATCCACAACGAACTTGAAGTTAACTTTGGATACGCTGGACGCGAAGGGGATGGTGAGCGCAAAGGAGCCGTTTGTCTGCTTAACGAGGGGGAAAGACTGCGACCACTTGTCAAAGTCGCCGGTCACCACGACGCTGCTGGGGCCTGCGGGCCACGTGAAATTATAACTGCCCATCTTCTGCTAGCGACTGAACAGAGAAATGCTACTTGCGTGTGAAAAGTATCAAAAACAGTACTGTGTGTCGTAAAGAGAGCTGTTTAAGTACTCAGCAGGTGTGTGCAGGACTATTTCTTTGCTCAGGTATTTTTTTATTTTTTCTTCCTCTCATTCTTTGCCTTCCAGAAGAAGAAGCAGAGCAAGATAAAAATGGCATTCACAGCCACATAAGCACAGCCATGAAAACACAGCCCCAGAGCTCATACCACAGACGAGGCAGCTTCTCACTCGCCGTCTATTATCCCACGCAACACCCTGAGGAAGCCTTATACACAGTGCCAGCCGTGGGGTCCCCCTCGATATCCCGCTGCTCCACCTTTTCGATCTCGTCCACGATTTCCTCAAAAACCCGGTCGACATTGCTGTTAAGCTTGGCTGAACACTCCAGACACGGCACACCGCCAAACTCGACCGCCAGCTGTTGCAACTCAGCCTGTGAAACCTGTCTACGGCTCTCCAAATCTCTCTTATTCCCCACAATGATCACAGGAAGACTTTGGTCACCGACCTCGGCCCCCACGCCATCGAGGATCTTATCGCGCACCACTCTCAGCATGTTGAAGGACTGTCGGGAGGCAATCGAGTACACGAGAATGTATCCGCTGACGCCAATCAGAAGCTTGTTGGGGATCGTTGAAAACTCGTCCTGGCCTGCAGTGTCCAGGATCTCCAGACGGTACTCGATCCCGTTATACTTGACCGTTTTGTGGAGTTGATTTTCAATGGTGGGATAGTAACTTTCTGTGAACCGATCGTCTGCGAATTTGGTTGCCAGCGACGACTTTCCCACCGCGCGCGAGCCCAGTACTGCGATTCTGCGTTCTCTTCCCATGGCGTGGCTAAACAACGAAACAGCCTGGTTCAATACGAATAAAGCGATCCTATTCAGCCCTTACTCGGCTATTTTGGTACACGATTTGAATTGATTCAGAGAAAAAATAACCTTTTTTTTTTCAACCGTTAGTTATGTTGTATTACAGAACCATCTGATGCAATAAATATAAAGACAGCGACGATCGCATCGCTTCACCTACTACTATACCTGTTTAGCCCAACTGAGACACTCTAGAGCAGACACCACAATCACAATGGTCACGGGCAGAGTGAGGATGGCGTATCCATAAAACAAAACACCAGCCATTTCCTTCTGGTATATTTCATTCAGCTGGCAGATCTGGGATAGCTGTATCGCGGGTGGAGAAGTAACAAGCAGAAACGACGTAACGAGGAAGATCGGATCGTCGAGGATGCTGAGGGAGACGTACCGCGCACAAAGCGTTACCATGGGCAGCAGGACAATGGACGGAAGCACCATACGGGAGACCAGCGAGCCAAAGATGATCTTTGAATAGTTTGGACACGCTGGCGGGATCTCTGCACTGGGGGCAAGATTGGCTCCCAAGACGACCAGGATCAGCGGGATGGACACAGAGCCCAACTGCCTTATGGCGAGTGCTACAGTATTTTGAATAAACCCGTCGTTCTCGTAAAACTCCGACCGAATTGCCGGGACCGATGCCACCAAGACGGAGATCAACATAGCCCACAGGGGAGGATTCATTGCTGCCATGAAGCAGCGGACGGCACGCAACAGCAGATTACCCTGATGGAGAGTTTGCTGGTGTGTGTTGGAATCGTCGTCTTGCGTCGACTCGCGGACTGCGCCGTTCTTCGAGACAGATTCGGCGGACGAGATGGAGGAGCCTTCGCTCCACTGGGCCTCTATTTCTGGTGGGCTGAGCAGGAGCGGTCTCGATGTGGGCGGTGGTGCCTCAGACTGGGCCACAAAAGAGGGATCTAAGTCCACGACCGGCTCGTCTAGCACCGATCCGTAGCTGTCAGGTCGCTGCTCGTGGTGGATGAGCGACTGCTGCTCCACATCAGACACCACATCGGACACCACGCCGTAGCCTGCGTCGAGGGGCTGCTTTTTCAGCAAACTGTTGTAGCCCCACGACCAGCGCAGCATCTGACCCAATTGCTGGAAGATGAGCAGGTAGATCAGGCCGCGGGAGGCGATCTGATCCGGAGTGTCTTCCTCCACGTCAGACCACTCCAGACCTGGCAGGGTGTACGAGAGAGCCAGCGTGAGAGAGACAGGCAGCGAGTTGGAGTTGCCAAACACCGCCATTGCTGTGACGAAATTGGACTCCGGGGCCGAAAGACCGAGCAGACGCGACATCCACAGCGACGAGGCAAACGAAACGCCCGTCGTTATGGCGTACAAAATGGGGATGATGATCACGTCAAGCAACTTCTTGATGGACAGCGAAGAGGCAAGTTTGGTGAATATCAGCGCGGGTGTGAACAGGTCCACATTGAGTCGCGAGATGATCTTGGTGGCGTCGTTGTTGAGCAGGCCTGTTCGGGCGGCCCAGAACCCGGCCAGACATATGATCACCACCTCAACGACAGCCTGGAACGTGAGAAACGTTATTTGCTGGTACGACACGCTGTGCGACGCGGCAATGTGGCTTGCCAGTCGCTGGACAAACATGAGGGCTGGTGGCGTGGATGGGGGCGAGACGAGCTGACAGGTGGGTGGATTTGAGAGGGAGATATGGAGTGTGGCTGATACAGGGGGTGGTAGGAAAAGCAGTAAATACAGGAGAGAACCAAGTGTCCGAAGAAACGTCTGTCTATTTGTCGTCATGTTGTAACCTGATGGATAGCGGTTTCTATTTTTTGCTGCAAGGCGGCTACACACGGGGGCCGAGTCGCGAGTTCTGCCGGGGAGCGCTGCGGGGAAACATTAGCAGCAGCAGCAGCTGCAGAGCTCGGGGGCCGCCGGGTAACACGTGCGGGAAAAATTGTGCAAGACAAGAGACGTTACACTTCTCGCTGACAGCCGGGTAACGTTTGTGGTGTCTTTTTTTTCGTTTGCGCAACAAGTTCAGTAGTCTATAAAGCACAGATTATAGATAGATAGATAGACAGAGTCAAACAAAAAAAAAAGCAAGCGAAACGAAACTGACCGTAATCTCAGGCAGTGGGCCTAGCTGCTCAGCCAAGTAGATCGTTGATGCTCATTTTCCGGCGGATCTCCGTCGCAGCAGCGGGCAACGGTCCTCCAGAACCACTACCGGGATCCTGCAAACGGTAAGAGATAAACTGCCCGGGCACAGCCCCGGTGACGACTCCTGCCGGACCCCCGATTGCGCCCGCTGCGCCCACAGAACCGCCAGTCCCCTGAAGACTGTAGGTGGCCGCACTGTCGAGGTTCTGTGCCGCCCGCAGCACAGAAAGTAGCCCGTCCGGCTCGCGGCCGCCGGGAACCGCGAGGGCCGCTGACGCTGATATCGTGCGCACGGGCATTCCAACGGAAAGGGCAACCGGGTAATCACCGCTGCCGCCCGTGGTGTAATATGGCGTGGTTTGCCCCGTAGAGAACGCTCCCCGAACCGTGCGAATCGCGTCCGGGTAAGCTTGGGGACCTCCTGGTGGTAGCTCTTGAGAAAATCTCGAAATGATTGTAGGCGATAAGGGAGGTAGTAAACTCGGGTACTGCGTTTGGGGAACCGCAGCAGCAGTAGAAGGAAAACTGCTGGTGCTCATGGAAGCGGTACTGCTTCTCTTTCTCACACGCTTGCGTTTCAGCTCGTTGTCGTTCACCTTCAGCCGCAGCATCCCAAACCCCTTCTCGTATGGCTTGAGACACTCATGCACAAAGGACTCACCAAAAACAGGAATCAGCGCATACCTTATCTTGTAGCAAAACTTGCTGGCCAGAGCCCGCGCAACCTCGAACGGAATCCATGTCCCCTGTATCTTCAGGAACCCTCCCCGAACTCGCTTCAACTGCGACTCCAGCTCCGGAGACGACTCCACAAGCTTCACAATATCCGCCTTCGAGTTGCCGATCGCCTTCCACAACCCCGTAAGATGCACTAGCCCCGAGTAGTAGTCCCAGATAATCCAGCTCTCGTTGATCTTGTACTCAAACACTGTCAGGTAGTTGCGTGCATCGATCGAGGTCGAGTACTTGCGCTTCGTGATGGCATTCGAATGTGGCACTAGGACAAGCTGATCTTCAGGAATACTAGAAACCGTCTCACTCGAGATCGTCTGAACTGGATAGTTCACAGAACTTGGCACTTCGCCTGCCCGCAGCCCTGAACCGCCACCACTAAGCACCGCCTGTGCGTCTCCGTAGGCACTCCGGTGTATCACCTGTGGCGCATGCCCCCCCTGTACTAGCAGGTTAGGATGGCTCATATGTAATCTCTGCACCGTAACAGCAACCTAAACAGAGCACTTGTTCATACAAATTATCCCTTAAATCACACAAGGACTAATTCTTTCAACGCTATTGTAATTCCCCGAGCAACTCGACGACATATTTATACCTTCCGAGTCTCCAATAGATAACAATCGCAACTGTCTGCAGCCCTTGTATAAGTGACACGGCAGTGCAGCGGTATGTGTGTGTGTGTGGCTGAGACACTCGCTCTAACACACGCCACAGTCATCTTCACTAACAATCACATGGCATGCACCTGTCCCGGATGCCGTCAAACACCCATTTTTTCCCCCGGTATGCTCGCCCCAACGCAGCTCAGCCACACCGCCTTCCGTCTCAACCTTATCTTTTATCTTTTCGTAATAAACAGGATTTCCTCCCTATTGTTCTCGTAAGTCTCAGCTTTAAACAATAACAATCTCAAAATATAGTCCACCCTCACACCTGTCAGTTCTCGAGAATTCTCAATCTGGGAATGGTTGTGCTGCTACTGCTTCCTGAGATGGCGTAGTCTCCGGAACATGCCGCCTTGTTATCCTCGGACTATTTCGTTCCATGCACAGCTTTCAACCACACTCGCATAGTGTTGTCGTGCTTAACTTCCAAACTCACGCATCTTCGCTGTCTGATTTTCGGAGCCCAAAGAAATTGGTCACAGCACTGAGTGCTTTACTACTACCACTCATACTGTCGTTGCTGACCCCCCCACTTTGATCTCCACTCCTCAGAGCACCCCCTTTCCACCTGCTAAATATGTTTTTCAAAACACTCCCGCCCCCTGCAGGCCCTTCTACTCCGGCATGCCGTGGTTCAAAAAAGTTGAAAAGCTCATCATCTGTGGCCTCGTCGAATATTCTGAATATTCTCGTAACCTTGAAACTCTCAGTAAACTTGGTGTTAAACTCACCCAGACTATTGCTGTAATTGTTCAGATGAAGATACTCTACAACTTCCGGATCAGACTTTTCTAGAAAAGTGTCGTATTTCAAGCACGACAACATCCCAATTAGATAGTCTTCGAAGCTGTACCGAATGAAATCATCACCTCCCCGATACACTTCCGAATCCATTGAAGGATTACTGTTCACAGTTTTCGATAATACCTCCTCTTCCAATGGTTGCATCGCTCGCTCATTCTTTGTCACTTCATCCACAATTCGGTCTATGAAATTTTTGTCCTGTTTTGTCAGTGACACTCGTTCCTTTAATGACGAATTGATTATCTCCAGCCTCACAGAATCATCGTCTCCCAATATCACAACCAAGTCTGCTAGCTCATACTTTCGTTGTAAAATAATGTCGTTAGAACATCCAACGAGATACCAATCAGTATTTGGATTGCTCAAATAGTCTAACTGCTGCAGTGTCAAATAAGGCTGGAAAAATCCACCACGAGTAAAAACTTGCAACGGAAGCCCTATAAACCTCAACATTGAGCTCCGATCACTGGATTTCAATGAAGTGGGCTTCACTAAGTATTCAGACAAGTGCTGCATCATTGGTGATCCAGAGTCGGATAATGCCAGTATTAGATTAGGAATCAAAGACAACAAAGAATACTGAATGTTCGACAAGGTGTCGAGATCTTTTGAAAACACAATGATCCTTTGTTGTAACATAAGAGCTTTGAGAAGAACCAAAACATCTCTCTTGAATATAAGAACTAACTTCTGCAGATTCAGACCGGCATAAAAATCGCTCTCCTTTATGATTTTCTGTTCCGTTTGAGCATTAGATAACAGTTTGCGATCATACAAATCTTCATCTTCTACTCTATATCCACGTAAGTTATACGTGACGGAGATGTTATCAAAAAGAGCCCTAATGATAGATCTGTCTTCGAAATCAAACTGATGAAAATACCCTGCAGTAATGATACTCAGCTTTTCCTTGAGTTGGATTGTGATCGGATGTCTTGTGATTAATACGACAGATTTCTGAATGATTGATCTCTTTGCATGCGTACGTTTCTCATCATCCAGCAGCTGGTCACTGCTCAGCTGCCTTATACAAGCACACCCAAATAATGTTTCCAGATTTGATGACTGAACGTCATCGCCATCGATTCTCTCCGCGGGGAGGGTCGGGAAAGTACCTGTAGAGGCATCCAGAACCAGTGTAAAATTACTAAAGGTCTCATCAAACAAGTGGGCTCCATCAGGAAGACCCTGGAACGGTAGTTGTGGCCAGATACTAGTGTATTTGGCGATCTGTTCACTTTGATTCGACTCTGTGGTTTCTCCATCCAGCCAGTACTCAATTTCAGGTCCACGGATGTGGTGAAAATCAACAATGCATAGACCAAATATAAACCCCTCGGCTGCGATTGCTGTGGCAGGATCTGAGTCTTTGGTTAGGTAAACGCCGCTTGTGTCCAGAGTTTTATTTTCTGCTGATAACATTGACTTTGCAGAGAGCTCATTCAAGCCTGGGGCAATACCAACCTGTTCATTCTCCGAAACAGGATCCTCGTCCCATGGGTTTGCGTGGCTCATTGTCAGCGTCGCATAGATAACCTAATCAGACAAATAAATGTATGGCGGCCCTCTCTGTAGAAACTCTCCCTCCTCTCTTTTGTAGGGGGGAAGCGTGAAAGTAAACGAGAAAAATTATTCAAATATAGCCAGCCTTAACAGTATGCAGTAGATCGATCGAATCCCCAATCAAATCGGGGTGTACGGGTGTTGCGTTCTTTCCATCACTGTTTCAAAAGAAGACTGTGGGACAGCCCCGAAACCCAGCCTAGAGGAGCTGCAGGGTGGCTGATCGGCGCAAAGCCTACCATCTGCTCCACCTCTTTGAGCCCGTCGCGGATCTCTATTTCTTGCTGACTCAAATTTTGTGGATTGTTTTTGTTTTGTAGTGAACCTCCTCTTCGGCTCCTGCGTTTCCGCTTTCGCTCGTTAGCCTCGACAAGTCGCTGGAAACGTTTGTTCAGCCAGACCACCTGATCTTTCAAGAAAGCACGTTGCTCATTCAGAACCTGGATTTCTCTCTGGCTCTCCAAAGCTTCTCTGAAATGAGTAACGCTAGCAAACAAGTCTTCTTTCGAGGGAGGAGTGTCTGATTGACCGTCTTGCTTGCTACTGGGGCTCAGAGACGAGGACATACCTATATATCAAGAAGCCTGCTAATAAGAGGTATAAATTGAGGTTCTTCTCCGGCTTTTTGAGCGGTGAACTTGTCCTGATGAAGGAGATAAATTCAAAGGGAGTAAAATAACAATTCGGCGCGTCTCTCAGGGGGGAGCGAAGAAAGGGAGCGTAGGGTGCGCTCAAAAAATTAAAGTTAGACAGACAATCACACGTGACATGCTATTCGAGTTGCCCTTCTACTTACTTCCCTACTCAGGAGTACAAACGACTAAATCATACCTAATAGATTGTGAAAAACCACAAGGAATACCAAAAAGAAAACGAAAACATAATGCCTCCCCCGCTAGTTCATTTATAATTTGGCCAGAAGCTTACCTGCGGTAGAAACATTGACCTCTCCACCATCTTCAATGGCAGCGTATTCGACAATTCCGCTTCTGTTGACAATCACAGCGAGTCTTCCGGATCTTGTGCCTAGCCCAATAGCACTCAAATCAATTGTAGATCCTAGCTTTTTGGTTAAAGAGAGCTCTGGGTCGCTGACAAAAATTAGCTTCTCAGAAGCGGCTCCTAACTTTTCTTTCCATGCTGCAAGAACAAGTGGGTCGTTTTGAGACAGAACAATGATGAAGTCAACACCTTTCGAGGTGAATGACTGCACTTTCTCAATGTACTCTGGAAGATGCTGGTAGGTGCATGGAGGTGTAAATGCTCCCGGAACACTCACCAACACATACTTGCGGGTCTTGGTGAAGCTCTTTAGGTCGAAAGCCTTAGGATCTCCTCCCTCCTTGGGGATGTAATAGAGCCCTGCAGCCTGGGTTGGGAACGTGTCTCCTCTTTTGATAACAGCCATGGTGATGTCTTTATCCCGGTTTTTTAATCGTGCTATTTCTCTAAAGCCTATAAAGTTTTGAGCTGAGAGAAATCAATTACTACCTTCTTTTTCTCTCTATATATACCCAGACGTACAATGTGTCATATATATAGGCACCCCGCTACCAAATGCTCCAGAATACGCCATAATTAGTGTCGTAATCGGGTGTGCGTCATTGTGCGAGTGATATTGCTGGATTTGCACCCTCTTTTTCTACGCTACTTAGGCCCTTGCAAATGAATAGGCTATTTTGATTAACTCGATTGGAGAGCGGGGGGTAACAAAAAAGAGAGAAAAGCAAGCACCGCCACACAATATGGCTGGAGCCACATCAGCCACATACACACACACAGATGCACCGCAGAGCCGCAGTATGTGGAGCTTATCATAGCATGGTTTGTTTTTCTCAACTGCTCCTGCTTGAAGTCCGAAGATCAGCTACTCTTTGACTGGTGGTTCAGTTGTAGATTCACAGCGATGGCTGGATCCACGGTGGAGGAAAACGACGATTTTAGCAAGACTCCGAGGTCATGAGTGAGAAAAAGGTTTTAGGGGGGGGGGGGGAACATAACTGCGACAGGTCTTGCCGAGGCACCCTGATGGTACCCTTGTGGCATCTGGAGTGGAATGTCTGAGACAGTTTGTGCCGGGAAGGCGGATCCCAAAGAGCGCGGTTTCTGATGTTCGAGCATGGTCGAAATGCAAGGCGTCGCAGGTTCTCAAGTTCACACATTCCAGGATAACTAGACGTGGGACCGGCTTCCCCCGTGGACTTGCCCGGCGCCAGTGACGATATACAGGCACAGCTGCCGGGGTACATGTGCAACAGAGACGACTCTCCAGGTGACCAGCAGGAAACCCAGTATGATGAAAATGGCGAGCCTTTTCTCGCGGTCCCCCCAAAGACACGTCCTCGCAGCCGGCTGCCAAATACAGGAAAAACCTTCTCGATCAATCAGCTCATCGTCTACCACAGAAAACATCTCTGATCAGTCTCCTCCTACCACGAGCTATCCCCTGGGATCCCCAAGGTGCCCCGCTATAAAAGCTCCGTGCTTGCTAGAACCTACGGCGAGCGAGGTCGGATGCACACTGAGCAGAACATTCACTACGCCTAAGAAATAATCCGTCCCGCTTTATATATAATACTATATCTAGCTCATTTTCAGACTGCTGTTCATGTATCTCACTATCGGACCTTCGCCAACACTCTCAATGGCCTTGTCGTACCAGCCCAGCAGTACTCCCCCCGACTTCTGTCCTTCCTTCAACGCCATCAGCGAGTATATAAGAGAAACAAGCGTGTCTATCTCGTCAGAATCCAGCTTTTCAATCAACGAAGCAATATCCGACTGTTTCACCGAGCTCAAAGCGTTCAAAAACACAACCAAGTACCCCGACTTTGTCTCGTTATCCGATCCAAACGGAGCGTTCTTCAGTCCTAGCTGGATCGCTTCCAATGAAGAGCCTCTTGATGTGTACGTTCTAATCTGACTTATAGTAGGTTCCAGGTCTTGCAACGAAAACGCCGGGGCATCTACCGGATCCGGCTCATATTGTAGTTCCGGGTCATACTTGTCGATGTCGATTCTTCTCCAGTCTTCCATTGCTTTGTTCGCGGCTCTTTTACTGCTCCCAAAACTGCTCTCTGGGTGGACAAATATTGCTGTGTTTTTTCTTCCTCTCTCTCATTCACTCTTCAAGCCAGCTAAACATTTCGCACTCTCTATATTCATTTCGCTGACGTAATGAGATATCTACCAGTTTATATATATATTTTTCATTATATGTACAAAATGCATTACTGGAAGTGAAAGCTATGCCAGCACTGAAAGGTTCCGAGTCCCTCCCCCACCCCCGCCCCCACTTCTTAGCCATGTCGCTTGAAAGCTATCTTTCGCAAAGATATCTGGGGGACTCGTCCAAAAAAGAGAACGGTCCTAAAAAGGCAAAGCAGAAAAGTATAGTTGTTAAAGATGACGAGAGCTGGACCTCCACCACGCGGCACGAGCAACAGCCGTTATCCGACTCTGAAGAGGGGCCTGTTGTGATTGAGAAGAAGGGAAGGTCCAAAGGGTGGAAAAGTGTCGAGACTAACAGGGCTGTAGATGTAGAGCCCAAAGTGATGCTGGACGGATCGTTTGCAGGATTACAAACCAGGGAGCAGCTGGAGAAATCAGCTTTGATGAAGCAACAGGCTCTTGAAAGAGAGAGAGCTCTCTTGAGTGCGACGAACAACGATAATACAGTGTACAGAGATCAGACAGGAAGAAAGATAGAGCGTCCAGAAGGTAGAAAGGACCCAAAAGAAGCCGAGAAACACAAGAAAGAACAGATAAAGAGAGTCAACGAAAGCGAATATACTGCTTTAGCTCGCGATCGAGAGTTGCAACGTCTCGAGCAGATCAAGCATGAGAAGCTCAACCTTTATATAAATGATGAAAAACTCAACCTGCAGCAACAAACAGATATCAAGGAGGACGATCCTGCCCTTCTATTTGATTCTAAAGTCCAGCAAAAACGACAGCAGACAACAACTGAAAACATCAGCATCTCAGGAAGAAAGCTTTATAAAGGATCGAATTCGGTAGAAAACAGGTTCAAAATACATCCAGGGTGGAGATGGGATGGAGTTGATAGGACAAATGGATTTGAGCGCAAGTGGTTCGATCGTCAGAGCCAAGATAGAGAAGCGAAAGTGCTAAGCTATACCTTAGAAGAAGATATATAGCATAGAATCCAACCCAGAGATCGCACAAGCAACCTGTCTGGACTTGCTTCCGGTACCCTGCCTAGATACCCCCGCTACCCTTACTGGATGTTCTTGCACTTTTCTGATTGCCAGAGACTCCTCCCCCACTCAATAAAGACATCAACTCCTGCGATCCGTTCACGTTGACAGGACCCGTGTTTGGTACAGAAGAAACACCAGTGGAACCGGTTCCAGCCTGCATCACGCTTCCCAAAACACTGTTGTAGATGCTCGTGACAGCCTTGTGATTCCGGTTTACTTTGACATTGATCTCCTCTGGTGCAGAAGTACGCGGCTTCTGCTCGGAATCCCCGCTCTTCTTGATCACAGAAAGAAGCTCTTTCTTTCCTTTAGCAGCATTTTCCTTCTCAGATTTTTGTTTCTGTATCCTCTTTTTTTGAGCCTCCGCAACACGACCTTTGCCGCTATCGGAGGACGCCTTAGAGTGGAATATGAACTGCTTATCCGTTAGATTCAACAACACAGAGGACTCCAACGTCAGCCCTCTTTGAGTCTTCAGCCGGCCGCCAAAAGTGTTTCCAGTTAAAAGAGGCTGATCAAACAGAACTTGGAGCTCCACCTTTGATTCCAGAGATCTAATTCCAACCACAGTACCTTTGGAGAACAACGGAACATTTCCAGAGTCTAGTACATAAACAACACGATCTCCCAACGAGAAATGCTGTCTCTTGAGTAGCTGGAACGATTCAGATGGAACCAATACTGCGTTCCTGGGAATTCCTCTGATTCCTTTAGTTTCGAGTGGCTGCGGCTCAAGAGAATAGTTGATTATCTTTTGCTCAATTTCAGACATACCAAGCCTTGTCAAGGACTCAGAATCTAAACTGACAGTGACGAAAGTCGATTTCTTTTCCTTCAAAAACGCCAGTACCTCGTCTAGTTTTTTTTTCAAAAGTGAAGGCTCTGAGGTTTTGAAAAGCTCTCTGGCACTAGGAATAGATCCTGATCTAATTTCTGCAATGGCCTTGAACAGTTGAGGAAACTTGCTCATATATTCTCTGAGTAAGGCTATAGCTAAATCACTATATTCCCAGAATCTCTCATTTCTAGAGGTGTATCCAAGTACCTTCTGTCTTCTACCTTCAAACTTCAAAGGTAATCCAATATTGAATCTCTTCCCACCAGGACCTTCAACCATGTAAGCAGATGTGATCTTTGATAAAAACAATGGATTCACTCTCAACATCCGGGCAACGTTTGAGGAAGCATGGAATCTGATTGCTTCCTTCTCACGTTTAGCCTGAACTGTTCCAAAGTTGGGTTCTTTCTTACTTGGAATCTTTGACACCTTGAGGGTCAGCTTCTTATTCTCGTGTCCAAGTACCTTAGCAGGAGTACCGTAGGCAAATGCTCCCAGAAATACAACATCAGAGTTTTTTGGGAACTCCTCCTCCAACGGAATAGGCGGTCTGGTTTCAAACCTCTCATCTTTGTTGATCACCTCGTCGACTATCAATTGAATCGGGTGAGCTTCTATGTCGTTGGAGAATGTCTTGATGAACGCACCCTGCTCGTTACGTATCAAGCCAGTGACGTTTCTCACATAAACGAGACCTTGAATTGGGTTGGAAAATCCACCACCATTCTTTCTTCTATTTCTTGATTCGTCGCCAGAGTTGTCTTCGCTTATTTTGGGAGACTCAAACCTGATACCTTTTGTACCCTGTAACCTCTGGTAAATAAAGTTTCTGGTTTTCTGAAACTCGTCACTTTCGAAAGGTTCTAACGGACGTGAAACAACTTTGTACACAGATCCTATTTTGACCCTTTCATAGGCCATCATATTGTCAAAGACACGAACAACTCTTGCTTCACGCAATAACGGCCATTGAACATATGAAATCTGCCCAACATGCTCTTTAGCAAACTGCTCAACAGTCAAACTGCTATGTAAGTTTTCAAGAGTGAGAATCATACTCATCGCTCTCGATGGCTGCTGAAACACAAGCACATTTGCCATTTCTAGAGCAAATTTGAGAGGAATCGTCAGTAAAGACGGGAACCCTGCCAACGCCTCTCTTCCGGTCTTGGCATTTTCACATAGTCCCATGACAAGCTTGACACCCTCCACAGACGGAAGGTGATATTTGTTCTCCGCACAATGAGATTCAAAATCAGCAAATGATGAAGGGAGTGGAGAATGAATCAAATGTTTGATCTGCGGATTGAAGTTGAATATAAGGTCCGAACCGAAGCTATTTCTGATCTTCTCTTCAGGGGTTAGCAAATGATCAAGCGGCTCAAGAGCCTCAACGAGTCTCTTCTCATCAACAAACGATAACAGAATGACAGCCTCCCAGGAAGCCTTTTTTCCGTTCATATCAATTGGACAATCGTCAGGATAAAAGTCGATGATGGGAGAGTCCGGATCGGTCATCAGGTGTCTATAAGGAGCAGGAATCAGCTGTTTTGATCTTGCAGGAAGAACAGCCATCAATTGCTGGAATGGTTTGAATGGGGAGCCCTTATCAAATTTGATCTTCACTTTCAGACCCCTTTTCACATCAGAAATACGAGGTGCATAATGGTATTTGTAGTACCAAGGCCAAGACGGAATGCCTTCATAATAATAGTATAGCACCCACTGTAGACCCTCAACGTAATTTTCTGTAATCTTCACGATTTGTTCTTCATCCTCTAAAGTGAATCCGAGCTTATTTTTGTAATACTGATTTTTCCACCTCACAAACTTGTGATCATAAATGTTCTTCTGTCCCTCCAAAGTTTCCTCATCTTCAACAATAACGGCTGATTGATACTTTTTGACAACCTTTCTGATTTCATCCACCTTGGTAGGGAACTCTTCAGTGTATTCATCCGGATTCATTCCATCAATATCTAGCTTAGCTGTGTACGTGTTCTTTGACTTGCTATGAATTATAAGCACGCCGAGATCAAAAGCAAATTGAGCGATAAACTCGCGGTTTATATCGCTCTCGAAAAATTCACTCGGTAGCAACAGTTCTGGGATTCTGGACTCGTTTTCTTTAAGTTCCTTAACTGAAAATGGTTCAGAGTAGACCTTAAAAATCCATTCCCTGATGAAACCGACTAGTTTCTTTTGCTGCTTCAAGAGCAGTTCTTTACCCTGGCGTAATCTCTTTTTTGCCCCCTCTCGAGAAATATTATCAAGTTGACTGTTGAACCACTCGACGTCAACCTCTCCTTTCTCGAAGTTTTCAAGCTCAAATATAGACAGATAATCCAACCAGATTGCTAATCTTTCTAGGTTTATCTTCCCGCCCTCGTTAAGATAACCGTCAGAGTCCTTCATTGCCTGCTTGAAGGTCTCTATCAATAGAGGAAACGCACCTTTATTGATATGAAGATCTGGTAGGTTTGGCAAGAAATCGTTACCGACAACATACATGATTAGAATGAAATCGTCCAAAAGCTTCTCAAAGTCGTAGTCGAAAGAGATCTCATCTTCCAGATCCTGGAATTCAAGTTGTAGATATTCCCGAACCAAAGATATGTACAGCAAAAAAAACTTTTGTTTTGTTAAATCGTCATCGGCTTGCGAGGCCTTTGGACCAAAGACAACTTCCTCCCTCAGTAAAGCAAAATGAGGTTCGTGGGCAACCAGGCCAAGCATGATAAGATCAGCATCCAAACCATATACACAATGTCTGGTGTTTGGGTTGTAGCCTGGTTGAGATTTTTGTGATCTAATGAAGTCCATGATTTTATGCTCGCCTTCTCCTGGCACTTCATGTCCAGATAAGATAACACGCACGGATTGCCATCTTGAGTCAGCAGATACTTTCTGATTGATGTAGAATTTTAGATTTGTTGTCAGTTTTCCCATAAACTCTGTACCTGGTGTGATTGCATTAGAGTCAAAAGGAGGCTCTTTCGGAATTTCCATCCCTTCTTTGATGGCCTTCTCCAGATTTTGCTCTGCTTCGACAGCTGTTCTGAATCTTCTAGCTCTTTGTTGATTCATTTTAGCCCTGGGAGCAACACCATCAATGGCCATATAAAACACTTGCTGGGGCTTGATGGTATTGAAAAGATGGTCGATATAGGCGAATATAGCACCAAACATCTGGTCGTCAGTCATTCTGGTAATGGTCCCATCATTTGTGTGAGTACAGGTGTGCAGAATGGAATTCATGTCCAAGTAAAGATTATCAAACTCTGGGATAGGATCAGAACCTATTTCACTCGAAATAAGAGGCCATCTCTCAGAGATAAACCTGAAAAACTTGGGGATACCTAAATTTGATGTTCTTTGTTAGTGTCGCCCTTTACTGTGATCTTTTGCAGTCTAGAGCAAGGAATTCAACATACCCATCGCAGATGTGTGATAATAACTGTGTGTATTTCAGTAACAGTATCGGTCTGTAGCAATGCTATATAGCTTTGTATACTCTGATTTCTTGATAAATTTCAACAGTAGGTGAATCTAGGTTCTTTTTTAACAAGTTCCAATTGTCTCCCAACGAAAATCGTTCAGGTGTTGTTTAAATGCTGACGTCAGTTCTTAGGTGATAGCGCAAAAACATATTTACCCGGCCTTTACATTTTTTTTGTTTTGCTTTCTAAAGGGTAAGCGAAGAAAGTAAAGGATACGGGTTAAAGCAGAAGAAAGGTGGATTGATCTGTTCTCATATAACATCTGGACCGTTTAGTACACAAACGTATATTCAGAAGGTCAGATCCGCAATGTTTGGGACAAACAGCACGCCTACAAATAACGGGCTGAGTTTTGGATCAAACAACAACACTAATAACTCTACTCAAGGAGGTGGGTTTTCTTTTGGAGGCGGGTCCACAGGTGCCTCTACTGCAAATTCTTTCGGAGGAGGGACCAATTCCGCTAACAGTGGTTTTGGTACACAGCAGAACAGCACTCCTGCTTTTGGGGGAAATGTCAACTCCAACGGACCAAATGCGGCGTTTTCTTTTGGGGGTTCAAGCCAAGCTCCGACCCAAAACTCCAATCCTTTGAACAATACTACATCGGGCGCCTTTGGAGGACAGTCGGGTGGAACTTTTGCGTTTGGTGGATCCAACACGACTTCTTCCGGAGGACTTTTCAATAAACCGTCTGCACCAAACGGTAATGCTTTTGGAAGCAGCACCTCGACGGCACAGCAGCCGTCTGGAGGCTTATTCGGAGGCGGCACACAGACCAGCAAACCAGCTGGAGGCTTGTTTGGAGGCGGCACACAAACCAACCAGTCGACGGGAGGACTTTTTGGAAACAATGCCCCGTCAGGCCAACCAACATCAGGAGGACTTTTTGGAAACAATGCCCAGTCAGGCCAACCAACATCAGGAGGACTTTTTGGAAACAACGCCCAGTCAGGCCAACCAACATCAGGAGGACTTTTTGGAAACAATGCCCAGTCAG